>JAVSBV010079225.1:0-10028 GCA_033117975.1 Parotocinclus spilosoma | reverse complement strand
CACACACACACACACACACACACACACACACACACACACACACACACACACACACACACACACACACACACATATGTGTGTACTAGTTAAGTCTATACTAGTTAAAGTAACTAACAATGCTTATCAGAGCAAAAACCAAACTATAAGAGGCAGGCTTGTGGAGAGACACAAATCTAGATACATCTACAAAAAATCTGAAGGTTCCCATGAACACAGTGGCCCAGCCAGAGCCCTAACTTGAACCCAATCTCTAAAAATGGCTGCCCACCGATGATCCCCATCCAACCTGACAGAGCTTGAGAGGATCTGCAGACACGAATGGCATAAAATCCCCAAATTCAGGTGTGCAAACCCCGTGGCATCATACCCGTGAAAACTGGAGGCAGTAAAGGAGCTTCAACTAAATAATGAATAAAGAGTCTGAATAATTATGTGAATGCAATATTATTTTTCCTTTTTAAGTAATTTGCCAAAAAAAAAGAATTTTCCAAAAACATATTTTCACTTTGTGATTATGGCATATTGAGAGTGGACTTTTTTATTAGCACACAGCCACGGCATGACACTTTTTGTGAAAAAAGTGAAAGGGTCCAAAGACTGAAAAACTGGAGGACTGCATTGATGTAAAGATATTAGTATATTATTATGTACTTCTGGTTTATCCATACTAAGGCAAGGTTGGTAGGGCATATAATCAGAGCCTTGATATTCCTAACCAAATCTACACGTAAATTTAGATGTCATTGTCAGTAAATATTCTTATCCGTCATATTTATGCTTGACTTACAGAAGCTCTCAAGAAACAGCCTAAACATTTTGTGTTGCCTGTCATGTGATCAGCCAGTTTATTCAGTACAGCTCTCTTATGCAGCTCTATAAACACAGGCTATGAGTCTACATCCTGAATGTTGCATTTATTTATGAATGTATGCATTTAGAGTTTGACTCGCCATTCAGCTGCATGGAATAACATGAACGATATTTATTCATAATGCCTTCAAACTCCATTTAAAATCCCATCGCCTCCATCTGTCGCCTTAATTGCGTCACCCTTAGTGCTTGACCTCTATCAACATAGCTTGTAGGAATTGTTTTATTTTAATTGCTTTTGCAAAGAATCTGTATCATTTTGTACCACGCTGTGTAATAACTTGTCTGTGTCTGAAAGATGCCGAATAGTGAAAGATTATCCAAATATCAGAAACGTCAAAAAAAATTTGGAAGCGAGGCAGCTCACTGTAATCCCATTCGTGCGTGTGCGTGGGGTAAGTTTGTGTATAATTATAACAAGCAAAATGTTGCCCATTTTACTGATCCTCATACTCGTAAGTAAAGTTGGGTTTTCCTAAAAACTGCTACTTCAATGTGAAAAGAGCAAAAAGTTGTTTGGATGCGTGGTCGCGCTTCTGAACTTTTGTGAGTGTGCTTCCCGATTTTAAAGGTGCTCTTGCAGAACAAGCATGCATGTAAAGGCATTTATATTAAACACTATATGAGATCATGCAGATAACTCAGTTTAGGGACGCGGTTTTACTTACAGTTTAGGAAAGTACTACAACATCAGTCTTAATTCTAGCGTTAAGAAACTACAGTAATCATTAAGTCAAAGGGAAGTCCCCAAAATATATGATGCCAAGTGTGTGTGTGTGTGTTAACCCAAGCATCTGTTTCCACGCCAGGCCACATGATGTCATGCTTAACCAAGTGAAATAAGTTCTAAAGGTTAATTGGTAGGTTAGGGTGTCTCTGCATTCATGTAAAACAGGACAGACATGCTTATGTTTGTGTGTGTGTGTGTGTGTGTGTGTGTGCGTGTGTGTACTTCTCATGCAAATGCAGGCATCTGTTTCTGAGTTAGAGTGTGATGTCATGGTTTGTCTAATTAAGAAACAAGATTTATGAAGGTGAGTGAAGAGGTTATTTACGTGTGTGTGTATGTGTGTGGCTAGTATATCATTGTGGGTAAATCTTGGCGGTCCTAAAAAGGAAAATTGTTTCTTTTTCCAACAAACATTGTTACTTGCTTGTAGAAAACAAAGGTTTGCTTTAGTTTACAAAGGTTAAGGTTACAATAATTGTAGGTGTAACATGCATTTAGTACAGCAATATTATATCAGCTGCAAGATCCCCCACAACGATTAAAAGACAAACTTGTGTGTTCATTTTCATCAAGAGAGATTTTACAGAACATTTTTCCTCAGTGAATTACAAGGTAAATGATTTAATGGGTGGGTGAACTGGTAGATAAATTAGTGGCTGGTTGGTTGGATAGGAGAATAAATGAGTGATTGTAGAGATATTAGCATTAGTGTATGGTTGGCTAAATGAACAGATACAATCGTGAATGGATGAGTAAATATATAGATTAGTAGATATATGGGCAGGCTGTTTAGACAGATAGATGTTCAGAGAGATGAGTGCATGATTGGATAAATGCATATGTAGATGAGAAGACATTATGGATAGACAGATAGATTAGTAGATGGATCGGTGGGTGGCTAGACAGCATAAATACAGTTGTTTAGGTATTTGCCCACCCATACAGCCATTCATTAATCAGTCTGTCCATTCCTCTGTCCGTATTTCCATCCATTATTTTGTGATAACCCTGTAACTATCCTGTACATCCATCATCTATTACTACAACTCTATTCATTTGTCTGGCCCTCGGTCCACCCATTCAGCATATCTATCAACACCATTCATCAACAACATACCTTCTTGTGTATCTATCCATCTATTCATCTATCCATCCATCCATCCATCCACACAGTTTTACTTACCCTCAGAAGGCAAAATGCATTGGTAAGCAGCACTTTAGAAAGCACTGTAGTATGTAAGTGATTTCTAAACAAATGCCCTGATCCTAATCACTATTTACTCACTGTGAGGGAGGTGTGTGTTCACTGACAGATTTTCATAAATGTTAGCTTTGTCACTAAAATTGCACCAAGACAAGAGCACATACATGTCCTGCTTTCCATCTATGCTCTTTGTGAGCCCATTCTTTTACCGAACACTAAACCTTCATTGTGGCTGCAATTGTTAGATTTCGTGCTGAATATGTGTTACAGAGAACACAATTTTAAAGAGAGAAAGAGCATAAAATAAGTAATTGATCCCTTTATTCCTTTTCACCATCCAACCATTTAGCAAACCACTACTTCAATTTGATTTTTTCTTACATTTAAAGAATTTGCGACCATTCAGTTCATGAATCCATCCAATCTCTATATAAAGCCAACACTCTATCTGTTCACTTATTCTTTAGCGCATTTATCCAACTATCCACCCTCTTTTTACCAAACTTTCAGTCTACACATGCACCCATCTATCCTTCCTTTTAGTCAACCATCCTTTCACACAAATCTCCTTCCATCTAGACATCCAATCTATAAATAAATCCCACAATACAATCGTTTTAGCTATCTACTGTCAACCTGTTTTTATCATTATCCATCCATCCAGCCACCTATCCTTTTATTGTACTTTTGAATATGTGTGGGTTTACTCCGGGTACTCCAGTTTCCTTCCACAGTACAAGGACGGTAAATTGATGATGCTTGACTGACCAGAACATCATATGTATAACTAGTTTCAATATAACCTTTTGTCTGTCATTAATTCGCCATTGATTCTCAAAATTCTGTAAATAAACCAAATAAACAAACAAATATACTGCTCACAAAAATTAAGGGATACTTTAAAATGCAATATCATATTATGAAATATCCCCCAATTTTTGCAAGCAGTATATAATTTTTTCGCCCATCCACACATCCCAGCTATCCAGCCATCCACCATTTAGTCATCCATCCATGGCTACTTTTATCCACATTTCCATATACAGTCATCAATCAATTGTAGCCATCCATCCATTCAAGCACAAAACCATTAGTCACCCATGTATCTATCCATTCATCAACCTATCCTTCTAGTTATCCAACTTTCCATCAGTTAGTAGTCTTTCATCCATTCATTCCTTTTGAGTTATCCATCCATCTACCTTTTTACCAGTCCTCCATCCATCCATTCCACAGTCCATTTACCCATATTTACATTTACATTTACAGCATTTAGCAGACGCCCTTATCCAGAGCGACTTACAACTGGTATATTCTTACAATTCAAGCAATTGTAGGTTAAGGGCCTTGCTTAAGGACCCAACTGTGGCAGCTTGACAGAGGTGGGATTTGAACCCAGGACCTTCAGGTCCAGAGTCCAGCGGCTTAACCGCTAGTCCACAAAGAACACAAAGCCTAAAGTATTAGGGCACAAACCTGCACTCGACCAAAATTATAGAGAACAACAGGAAAAGCAGATCAAGTTCATCCTTATGTTTATAGTAGTTAAAGGTTAATAATATATGAAGGCCAGTAGTATGATAATATGATAAGGTAATACTAACAGACCTTCTATATGGACAGCTCATGTACACTATTGTTCTATACCAGGACAACCGAAAAGCTTCGGGGATTTCCCATCACTTACACCTGTAGGTTAGAGAGCTCTCAAGGGCTGCTTTGTTTACTTTGTTACAGGCTCATGTCACTCTCATTCTAAATGTAACACAATAGCTGTAATATATCCTGTAATCAGTAACACCCTTAAACCTTCATCAGATATAAATCCATCAGCAAATGACTTCATAAAAGCCAAGCAACAAATTAATCCAGAATAATGTATTTTTAATTAAAGAGTGAGAATCGGATTCAAGGCCCTGATTTGCTTTACTGAAGAAGGGTTTAGGAATTTAAGAATCACAATAGAAAATAAAAAAAATAGTGTCTTATTTGCAGTTTATCTAATTCACACCTGCATTTTTCCTGGGCCGAAAATATTTAGCCTGTTTTTCTGTTGTTTGTTTGTTTTTTTTCATTCATGTTAAGTAATTCAAATGTTATAAAATCACACAAAGCAATTAATTTCCATGTGGTGTTTTAATGAACGGTATAACTTAATATAAATGATTAAATATTGATTATTAAATTGATTCATATTCATTAATAAATATGAATGGTTTAAAATAAATCAATAATAAATAACAGTACGATTTGGAACGTATCTAAACTATTGACTATAGGGTCATGTCCACACTGTAAAAAAAAAAATGCTGTTAATTTACTGTTGATTTACAACCGTATCTTACTGTATTTTATATTAATTGTAAAATACTGTTAAATAATCATACCTCACATGCAAATTAACAGTAATGCGGTCGGTTAACCAATAACAATAGATAACTGTTAATTTATACGCATAATACAGTATTTTCTGTCAAGCTGTGGAAACACGCGCCCTCATCTCGAGCCAACTCATTTGCGACCGACACATTTAGACTGCACTTCTGGAACTTTTGGAATTCTACTTTTTTTTTTATTGTTGATGATTTATAAGAATTAAAGTAGCTTTTGTAAATATACAGTAACATGCTGGCATGTACTGTAAAACTGCTGTAAAAAAAACAGTTAATCTACTGTCATACTGTAATCCAATATACATTAATATATTATTAAATTACAGTGCGTGCATTGTAAAATTACCATAAAATACGGTTATTCTACTGTCATATACTGCAATTAAATATACAGTAAAATACTGTTAAAATAAATGACAGTAGATGCACTGTATAATAACAGTAAAATGCCGTTTTGGAGGACGCTAAACGGCACGTGCCTGTGTGAGAAACATTTCAAACATCCAAGTATTTCTGATGAGTCGTGAATTTCAGGCGGTTATGAGCTAAGTTTGTCATTATTACTCAATACATTTTTCATTTTTCAAATACATTCATTTACTCAATACAGCTTTTCTAAACAAAATGTTTGTGTGCGATTAAATTAAAAAGCACAAAACGATTGTAAACACCGAATAAAGTAACACTTATGGAATAAATTGTTAAGAGTGGTTTAAAATGTAGCTTTAAAAGATGAATACACGGGAAAAGGTCAAAAGTTTGCAGTAGTTCAATAACTGAGAATAATTGAACAAGGTCTGCCACTAGAGGGCAGTCGTGCCCGTGATTGCAACGCTAGCTTAACCGGCATACATTAATAATTCACTAAATGATTACATATAAGTAAAAGTAAACAGGAATAATCAATAAATCTGAATAAAATGCTATATTGTTCCAGTAGGACAGGAATTAAGGTCCGTATGGTGCACCTAGACTGTGCTAAAAATCTCTCTAACTTGGTTTGCCAAATGAAAGGCCTTTAAATTGACTGCAATATAATATAACAGCAATAAACATGATTTGTATCAGTCATACTGTAAGTTCTTTTATTTTAATTTGCTAGATTGCAAAGAGAAAACAGATTATATGAGTATGAACCTACAGACTAGACAGTTGTAATACAGGCGACTTTAGTAAATTCAAATTTACGGCGGATCTGTATGATGAAATTATTTGTAATCATTATTAAACCATAACACATAAAAAAGAACGAAAAAAAAGTCTATACAATATTTGAAAGCAAAAGCGATTTTGCATTAGATATTAAAATCGTTGGGACGATATGAGAACGAAACATAACGAAAATGTTCAAAAGTTATAAGATAAATGTTTTATTTTAATTGTTAATGTAATGATAATAATTATAATAATAATAATTTGTATTATTATTATTTAGCTGTGGATGAATTCTTACTGTAGACTAAACTGGTGATTCTTTAATATAAGGTGAAGGTGCGGATAATAAACTGATATTACAGCGGACGGAAAACATTGCGTGTTAATAAATAATAAAGTGCATCTCGGAATAAGAACATGATGACGATAAAATAAATCAAATGAATCCTCACTGGGAAGTGGGAAGAGATTTTAGATCCCAATATTAAGATTTAGTACTTCTATATTTGCCACGATTTCCGAAACGAACGATTTATACAAATGACAAAACAATTCATTTTTAAATCTGTAAATAAAAATCGAGTTATATTCATAAAATATTAGGCTACTATTTTAAATTGATGATATATTTTAGCAGATTCATCCAAATCATGCGGATGTAAACGGTGGGCTACAGGCTGTGCACGAGCGCGTAAAGCATGACCTTTGAGACTGCAGGTTTCTCTGAAAGAGTTTCTCTAAAACTAACACATTTAAAACCAACACTTTAACAAATTATTTTTATTAGCACGTCATTTGGTTAATATTTTTAAAATGCTAAAATACAACCTAGACCTAACGGTATTATATATAAGTGTTTATTTGTGTTGTTATTATTATTATTATTATTATTATTATTATTAATAATAATAATATTATTGTTATTATTATTATTATTATTGTGTATGAATTTAGATAGGAACTAATTAGGTGCAGAATATCCTGGGTTCAAATGTATTATTTAGGGTATTGTTAGGTCTATTATTAATATTATAATATTAGTTAGTAGTAGTACAATTATTAGAATTGTGTTATTAATAGTATTGGATGTATGTTTAGTAGTAAAACAGTTTATTTTGAGCTGTAGCCTTTTCATTAAGTTTGTTTGTTTGTTTTTTAAGCCATTTTAGCACATTTAGGTTATTTCATGCTCCTCCCTAACTGTGACGAAAACGACCACGTGCTTCCTTTAATCCTCCATTTCACTTCATTCATTATATACCGTACCGGAATAGAACCGAGAGACGCAGACAGGGAAACATCAGAAATCAAACTTTCCTAACCGGAATAAGATCACCCCAATGGAGCTCGTGCACGCTTTTTTCGGTAGGACCAGTTTCGTTTTTAAATCGTTCCCTTTGATCTGTGTTCTCAGCCTCGTGGAACAAGAGATGAACTGAGTCAATGATGTGGAGTGTTTAACACTGCGATGTTTTCTATTGTACCATCATTTAGAATAAAATGCATTCCTTGTTATGTATATGACGTAAGCATTCTGTAGTCCAAACACTGACTCTGTGTGGTGGAACCAGTACCAGGACCAAGAAGGTCCCGGGTTCGATCCCAGGGTGGAGCAGCCTGGGTCCTTTCTGTGTGGAGTTTGCATGTTCTCCCCGTGTCTGCGTGGGTTTACTACGGATACCTGGTTTCCTCCCGCAGTCCAAAGACATGCGTGTTAGGTTAATTGGTGTCTCTAAAATGACCTTGCCTTTAGTGTGTATATATAGTTAGTCGTGAAATAATCTTGTGTGTCGCTGAAATGGCTTCTGATGTCGATAGTGACATTTTTTTTTCCCTGGGCAGACACACAACGCTACAAGCTTATCGCTACAAGCACACCTTTTTAACTACGTTACTCACAAAAATTATTATTCATAATGAACTATCCCCTGTTTTTCGAGAGCAGATATTGTCCAAAGTCCAAAATGTTTTATAAGACCATTAAAAAAGCAATCTAATGGGAGATGTTTCTACAAAATGGGTCTCTTAAACGCGTGTCGGGCCAATTTAAAGTAAGAACATTAAAGTCATTTCAGCCCAATTTTCATTTTTCGTTTAGCTAACTATTTTTTATTGCTTTTGGAAAGCCACAGTAACGAGATCAGGGCAATATTTCATTGCAAAATGCGCTTATAAAAGATATTTATTAAAATATTTAAATAAATAAGGTTTTTATACTGGATTTAATGTCAAACATTTTATAATTACTAGTATTTTTCTATGAGAATTGATTTTCTTCTCATTGAGACGCAGAGGGCCCAGAAATGATTGAACCCTAAAGGTCACTTTGGAATGAACCTAAAATAAAATATATAGACTATAATACATTAGACATCATAAAATAAGCATGCACTTTGTGATAAATGTCATTATGTAAATTAAGGTTATAATTTGGGATTAATTGTGTTTTCTATGCGTCAAAGACGAAGTTTTTGATTTAAGTATTGATTAAAACGTAATTCGTCTTTGGCTGCTTTGGCTCAGACAGGATATGACATCAAAACAAACGTTAAAAAGATTGTATAGAATTTAAAATAACCTCATAAAACATAGATATTTGAGCGTCTCCCAAATAAAGAGGTTGGATTGACACCAGCATGGGTCGTACTGGTTTATTTAAAATTTATCCCAGTCACCTTAACTGGCAACCCTATTTTTTTTTTTCAGGATAACAGGGTTAAATGGAGGAAAATTCCTTTGATAACTCAACGCTGAGGAATCATTAACTTAAATCTATTTGATATTTATTTTGAATTGTATTAGTAATTTAAAGTTTTAAATAGTATTGATTAAATTGTACTATTTACTTAATTTTATTAATACTACAACGTAATTATTCAATTAACATCTCGTTACTTTTTGAGTTTTCGTCCGCCCAAGGTTTGTCATTTTATATTCAGGGTGATTTTCCTTGCCACTGTCGCCCTAGGCTTGCTCAATTTGGGCCTTTAGGATCATATAATATTATAAAGCTGCTTTGAGACAATGCTTTGTTATAAAAAGCGCTATAGAAATAAATTTCGATTTGAATGTCAATAAAATAAAATCTCAATCCTAAAATGCAACATAACTACAACTAAATACTACACGGTGCCTTTTCTTTGTGCACGTGAGGGGTACAAAAATGGGGGATGTTTTAATATGAGAGATTTCATTTGGAAGCATTTCCTATTTTTTGGGGAACAGTGTATAATTAAACCTGCCTACATAATCTACTACAATACTTGTAGTTATTGTACGCGTGGGATTTTCGGTTGAGGTGTCAGGCTTTCTGTTTTTTGTATCTGTGATCTTTCGTACTTTTATTGCAGGGGATTTTTCCCTATAATCACTGTAGGCGCAAGTTTAGAAATTAATAGTGAGAAGTAATTCTTTAAAAGGGTTGGGTTACTTCTAAGCACGATTTGCTCATTCTCTAAATGAATATTGTGACATGCGTGCATTCATTAAACCAACATGTGGCTAATATGAAATAGAATAGAATAGAATTCAACTTTATTGTCATTGCACATGTCACTGTACTTAGTAGATCACAACTACAATCTACAGTGATCTGTTATACTATAATGTGCAATATGTTTAATGTGCAATATTCACCATTTACTTACTATTTATTGCTATTCATAAACTAGCAACC
>JAVSBV010079204.1:0-10028 GCA_033117975.1 Parotocinclus spilosoma | reverse complement strand
TATGTGTGTGTGTGTGTGTGTGTGTGTGTGTGTGTGTGTGTGTGTGTGTGTGTGTGTGTGTATGATAGCTTATATGGCAGCTGACTAACAGAGGAAGTGGTTACTAGGTTGCTACAGCAACCACTGCCTGTGGCTGATGACAGAAACATCCCATTAGAGCTGCTGTAAATAAAAGACTGACACACTGAAGGTGGTTCCAAATGGTTCTAGAAAATCCTATTCGGGCTAAGCCATTCATATACTGCTCACAAGCATTGGGTGATATCTCAAAATGAATTATCCCTTAATTTTGGTGAGCAGTGTATATAAACTTTTTTTTTAATCAATGCAAAAGCACCACAGTTTCACTGTTTTTAGAATTTACATAAATGGAATAGGATCTCAGATGGGAGTTTGAACCTAAAACTTAAGATTAAACCCTAGAGGTCTGTGTCAAAACACTAACTGCAGCACTACTGTATTTCCCATGTTCCTAAAACCAGGGGCTGTAAAACCATACCAATTTTTGATTTTGCTATTTCCGGGATTAAACATGCATGATCACAATGACAGATCAATCACTTTACTGTATTAGCATCTGTGATCCTGATAACATACATGAATTGCTTTCAAGTGTGTAAATTTTGTTTGCAGCCGAGTAGTCCTCTTTGACATTGTGGGCCATGTCACAATACAGTACACATATAGCGCATTCTATTGCTTAAATCAGTGAATAAGCTAAAATCCTTCAATAGGTTGTAATGCAGCTGTCATCAAAATTAATACATTTTGCATTAGCATGAAGAAACAATTAAAAGTCATCTGCTGCTACTACTATCTATGCCCATGGCACACTGGGCCTTCATTTAACACCCATTTGTCTCCATGATGAATTTCCTATTTTTACCATCAGTGGATGAGTTGTGAATTATAGATGCAGCCAAGCTGGAAATAAAATAGTGTCACTCAGCATTTGTGGAGAGAGGGTGGAAGAGCGAGAGTGAGACAGACAAAGAGAGAGTGAGAGAGAGAAAGTGAGAGAGAACGAGGGAGATTTTTGCTAATAGTGAGCAATATTAGGTCACCGTCCTCTTGAGAAGGGCATTTATCACTAGGGTAAAAGGCATGATGTATCACCATAACACTGAGAAAAAGAATGGCGGGATAATTACAGCATTCAAAGGAGAGCGGATGGGACGCGGTTTAAATTGTTTTGTTTCCCTGGAGCTGGAAGCTGGCCTTTGAGTGACACATCAAAATTGGAAGCAGTTATTTATGTCTTCCAGATAATTGGAGAATTTAATAAGGTTTCTGAAAGAGCCAGTCAAAATGTAACTAATTGGTAAGAGATTGTATGCCTTTACCTTTCTCATTTATTTCCTTTTTTCCCACCATTGCCTTTCTTCTCTTTTTACCAGCTTCAGTTCTCTTATTACATCCATATGTGCTAGAAAAATATTCATTTTCAGAATCATGAGCATTAGCATAAAGTACACCATCCACCACTTATTTTAGAAGGCTTAACGTCAGCCACAATAACATAAGCAAAACCAGGCACTATCAGTTACTTTCATTTTTAGGTACTGGATGTGTTTTGTGGTTTCTGCACTTGTTGATTGACATCATCGTGTAGTGATCTCTATTAATTGATACATCGTCCTATCATCATGCTTTTGTGATATCTACACTGTTTTCTTGTCATGACTTGTTATTGGATGTGTCATTAGGATAGTCCTGAATGCAGCAGCTCAAGTTTGGTTTTTTAAGCCCACCTTATAAATGGAAATGGGGAGCCAGGGCCTAAAAAGGGTCACAAGGCATGTAGCAAAGTGCACAAGGCATGAACTTAGACAAGACACGAATCAATTACAGGGCATACGCACATGCGTACGCATGCACGCATGCAAACACACACACACGCACTCACACACACACAGGATCTCTAGAGCAAAGCCATATTACTACTAAGGATGTCAATTACTAAGCATTTTCTTATATAACCCCTAGTCCTAGTCTATTATACTTGCCTTTTATTTATTGAGAATAGTAATCCAATGTTGCATATCTGTAAATCTATGGGAAGTTTGTTTCAGTAACTGGAGTGAGCCCATTCTGTAGAATGGCTGTTTATTGTTTCTGTTAACTGCTGATCAGTCCTGAACATTAGCTTGGAGGAATATTAGCCCATTTCTCTATACAAAACAGCTTCAAGACTGGGAGGTTGGTGTGTTTCCACACATTAACTGCTCACTACTGCTCCATGACATTTCTACTGTATTAAGGTCAGGACTTTAACTTGGCCCTACCAAAACATTAACTTCATTCTTTTTTTCCCAATTCTTTGGTGGAACAACAATGTGTGCATTGGGTCATTTATTTGCCACATGACCCATTTCCTTAAGTTCAATTTATGCACAGATGTCATGACATTTTCCTTTGGAAAAATGTCTTTGTATATTTCAAGATTAATTGTTCCATCAATGATGGAATGCTGTACTTAATCAAATACAGCAAAACATACCAAAACCTTGATAAGTTTTTTTTATGGTGGAATGCCATTCTTACCTTCCTCCAGACATAATGCTTTTCATTAAAAGAAATATCTAATTTGGTCTAGTTTAGTAATTTGGTTCATCCACAAAACATTATATTTTGTCTTCACATAATCTTTAACAAATTGCAGCAATGTTCTTTTTAAAGAGCAGTAGCTATTTCCTTGCAACCCCACCATGAACATCATTGTCCATGTGTTGTTCAGTGTTCTCCTGATGGTGGACACATGAAGATTAGCAAATGTAAAAGAAGCCTTTTGTTGCTTAGAAATCACCCTGGGTTCCTTTATGACATTATGGGAAGGGTAACAATAGTTCTGTAATTTTCTCCATTTGTACACAGTCTGTCTGACTGTGGATTGGTCAGACTACGATGTCTTTAGAGATGGATTTGTAACCTTTACCAGGCTGACCAGCCTCAACAGTTATTTATCTGTTGTTCTCTGAAATCTGCTTTGTTTTTGTTATGTTATACTTCCAAACAAACATTTGTTGTGAAGAACCTGTTCTCTTTCATGCTGCCTTATTAATGTGAATGAAGAATTGAGAAGAACGTGTTTGTCAATTAAAAGTTAACACAAACGTACATATTTGACCATTTAATTTTTGACAATTTAGGAGAAACTGAGCTTCCCTTGCAGTCTTAGAGAAATTCTGGCTGGTATGTGTAGTTTTGAAATCTGGTGTAATAGTAAAAGGGTTCCTGGTGCCAGTGCTGGTGGAAAGTAGTGATACCCTTAATTGTATTAATGTATTTATTTTCACCCTCAAAACGTTGCTTGAGACAATATATTGTTAACTTAGGCTTGTATGCTGCTATTTTCCTTTGGGAATCCAATCCATGAACCTCTAAATCAGTAATTTATGTGTTAAATATGGAACAAACATTGCAATCAAGTACAAATAGTACTTTGTGGACTTTTTGACATTGTGTGGCCTGGGATTTAATGGTTAAGCTGGTGCTGCTGATAATTATTTGTGCTTCAGAGTAGCAAGACTTGCTAGAACAACTAAAGTTTTACAAGCGATTGTTAGATTGGTCTGACCCTATATACGGGATATATTACATAAATATAAAAATTACATATATATATATATATATATATATATATATAAAACACGATGGAGCCTATTTGATATGGTCTTGGTGCATATCTGTCATCCAGTGGCAGCAAGAAACTGTCCCCACAACTCTGTTGCATTGCTGTGCCTGCTCCTTCTTGCCAATAAAGTTCGAGTACCAGATGGGTGACTATGCCCTAGTCTTCTTTGTACAGTTTCACTCCAGAACATACAATCTTCTATACAGTACATTTTCACCATTTAAATAAAGGTCATTTTTTCATCTTATTTGCATAATAGAACAGCTTTCTTTGACTTCTCACATGCTTTAAATTAAACAAATTACCTGCATCTTTTTTGAATAGCTTCAAATTCATTTTAAAATATCCCTGATTTTTGTGAGCTGTGTATACATATACATTATATGTAAGTGTTTTTTATTTTCCCCAGAAAAGGTCCTGTGCTTTCTATGATTATTGTAAATTTCGTATTGTATATTCACATAAAATCTCGTGCCATCTGTCATCTTTCATGTCTCTTCTTTTTCTTTTCCTCTTTCTGGTTTAAAAAAAGTAAATACTTGTCATTATCTGGACCATACAGCCAGAAAACAGTTTAGCTCCGCAAGCCCATCAAACCTAACCATCTTTCATACTGTGATCACCATGAGACTCTGGTGTTTATAAACAGATTTCATGTGCTACATGAGCAAGACAAGGGAAACATTAATCACGTTTGGTAACAGGACATGACTAAAGAGGTGAGTGAAACATTTATGCAGTGTCTCATACTTTAGTAATAAACTAAAAGCATTATATGATATGAGAGGTTCATTTTTTTAAAGGCAGCTCTTTATATCAATATGAAGTTCAATTAATTGTTTGACATCTCTTTGTACTGCCCCTCATTGGTAATTCCTTCCATGGTGTAGTGTGGTTTATCCTACCTGCCAGAGTGGTCTCAATTCCCCCATCACATACCAGTTGTCATGGCAACCTGCTCAGTAGCTGTCATCCCAAGGTTAAGAGCCAGTAAAACAGAAATACTGCAATTACTACATAATGTGTAGACACACACACACACACACACACACAAACCCATCTGCTTCTCTATTGTGTACTGCAGTAGGGGTAGGTACAGCAAATAAATAACTAGTTTTGATCTACCAGTTACAACAACTCAGCAATAAAAATGACATGAACACTTATCAAATGTTAACTTCACTTTTGTATCAAGAAAGAACAGGTTTGTTCCTGAGTTGATGCGAATCTCTAGTTACTCTTTGTAATAGACTAAATAAATAAAGTAAAATGAGTTTGTGAAATAAAAGACTGGAGAATAATGCAAAATAACAGATTTAATCAATGAGCATATTCAACAATGGATAATGGTCATGAAGTGTTTTTGTTTATCCCTTAACAATGCAGTGCAAACACCTGACACCTGACACCAGTAGGCAGTCCTAATAGGCCCAGGCAGTGATAGGTGACTCGAATAGAGGGAAGCAATGTGAGATGTTGTTGTAGAAACAGTATATTGAGAAGAACCCCATATGAGGAATGATTAGATGGCATTATTGGGCACAAGCACTCAGACTCATTCCTCTCCTTAATCCATCAGAGAGAGCTCAGTTCTGATCAAATTATTGATTGACTGCAACAGACTGATATGGGAAAGTGATTGTTCTGGCATTTTGGCTGTGTTCTTATATCTGCTAATTCAAATTTTAGAGGTTACAAAGAATACTTCAGTGAGATTTTAGTATTCAAGCATTGTTCTGAATTACACTGGTTTGTAATTTATGTTTATATGCTTGATGTTCTTTATTTTATAAGGTATTGCCTTTAATATTTTGGCCAAAATAATTCTGCATCTATTTAGAAATTCACTTAGTGGCCACTTTTTCATCTACCACTAATCCAAAAGCGCCGACTTAAGCACAGTTATGGATTAATCAAAGCTCTAGAAACATAGTGAAGGTTTTCTACCTTGTTCCACACAGTATTAATTTAAAGAATTTATTAGAAAATTCATAACCATAAAGGGGTAAAAATGACCAACAATTGCTTAGACACTGGAGGCCATTCAAGTTCTAAATCAATATTAAGTGATCTAAAGACTTTTTAAAAAAACATGCCACACTAATAACACAAGAAACGTCGAATATATGGGGGGCATGGCTCTGTGGATTTCTGCTGTTTAAATCTAATTCCATTTTTCCAATTTCAGTCTTTCATTATAACCTTTCAGCAGGCCTTTGACCTTTAATGTTAACAGTGATCACATAGTCCTTTTCTTAGCTAAGTGGAATCTGACATGGTCATCTGATGCTGTAGCCCATTTATTTTATGGTTCAGTGCACTGTGCTTTGGGAAAATGTGTGTAGTATAGAAACAATATGTTGTATGTTGTTATTACAGCATTTGTCAACTTTCTGCAAACTTAAGTACATTTGGTCTAGTATATAAATAAGACTAAGCACTAACATAAATCGAAGGAACAAAATAATTTAACACCCTCATTGAAGAACTGCATGTATTTGGTAGGATGTTAAGCCATATCCAAGGTAAGCATCTGCTTTGCAATTTTTAGATTATTGTGACTAGATCATAAAAGGTTAGTTTCCATCTTGTAACATGTTCAGCCACTTCGGACAAGGCTCACTACAACTTGGGCATAAAAAAAATCAGTCTCAGATAACTCACCTTTTCAACAGAAGAGTTTGTAACTATATATGTTTTTCCTTTTCAATCAGTCTTCTATGCTGCTTCTGTTAAGTTGTTCATACACAATCTGTATGCTGTATTTACTGCCAAACAGCTGTGGGTGCCAACATTTTTTTAGTTGTCATTAGTGTGGCCATGGGAAAGATAAACAGTAATACACATTTTAATGTAATAATTTTAGGGATAAAGGTAACTATGTATAATACATATCTGATATGTGTGAAGTATAATTCAGTTCAATTTAAAATTGGACTACACCAACGTGAAACAGAGCAGAGAAAACAAAATTGAAGCACGAACTGATAGAAAATGATAATAATAAATGATTATTTTCTTACAATAGTATACTTCCTGGAGTTGTTTGGCTGTCTGTGGATCACACTCCCTCATCTGCTTTTTGGTTATGGCAAGGCTGATTAATTCTTTTTTGGTGGGTCATTTATCTGCAGGGCAGGGCCTGTCTCTTATTCACTCTGAAGCCATCAGTGATAAATCACCATTTCTCTTCCACCTTCACCACAAAAACCTCCTCCTAGCTAAGTGCTTTTGATTAGTGACTGTGTAAAATCATTAATATATTTTATATAAAATCTCAGCATGCTAATTTAACTTCATTATCAACATACAATTTAATTCATGGGGGCGTATTAGTTGAAGACAGCTGTGGACTAAATTTGAGAAATATTTCTTTTTGTATTAATGACTAAAATTATCAGTTAACTCTAAGCATTGTTAATTAAAGCAAACAATAGAGGGCTTGACTGCATGGAGTTCATAGGCACATCTAACCAGGTATACATAGCAAATTCATAACATTCATTTACTGCTGTATATAAACCCAATACAAAAACGTATAAAATGTGAGATGTTCATATTTTGCTTATTTCTTACATTTATAATGCATGGACTGACATTGTGAGAACAGCTAACAAGCTGCAGTGTCCCTGTTCTGATGGGGTGTTAAGTGAAAGAGATTGTCGAATGTTTGTGGTTTTAGTGAATGATGCAGAACTGCTGAAAAGGCTTATTGGCTCCTTTTGGACAGTGATCAATCGATGTTCATGCAGATCGAATGCTTGCCCAATCAGACTGCCAACAACAAGGCAGGCGACAACATTTTTCAGTTTTGTCTTAACCAATAATCTCTGACATATCCACTGCTAATTCATTTCAGCATGTCCTTTGCCTTTTTGTACATATTAAATGCAGGTTTAGTGGGAAACATTAAGCATTCCACGAGTATCTTTAAAGGGAATAGAAAGGGAAGAAAATAAAGCTGCCCAAAACTCTACATTTATGAGGGTCAGATTATGAGGGTCACTGGTTTCTGCCCATTTAATAAGACCACATTGCTGTATTGTCCCTCGTATCACTAGTAGGGGTGACCGACTGTCGTATGCGATCGCTCCACAACAAAGACAGGATTTAAGGGCTCACCATAAGGTGTGCATTGCAGGATTGCAAGAAAAAAAAGCATTTTCTCTCCAAAATGAACATTACTGAAAATAACTGCTTTCTAACATAAGACCCTTTAGTGGTGGTAGTTGTAGGTTGGGACCATTTTTGTGATACTTCTACACCAAAATAGCTTGCCATCAGTGATGGAACAGTGAATTCTTAATTATACCTCCAAATTCTAAATGAAAGTGTCAGGACATCTGTCCATGGACTGAATCTCAAAAGAATGTGTAGAAGGACAATGACTCTAAGCAAGTAATTCTACCTAGGAACAGTTAAAATAATAATATTAATGCTCTTATAATGGCAAAATCAAAGGTCTTTAATAATTCCAATCAAAATGTTTTTGAAGGACCGAAAGTGTGCAATTCATGTGAAGAAGACCCTAGAATAACCCAGAGCTGAAGCTGGCTTTGGCATTAGAATTGTATATAATATAGTATGGAGAAATGGGCTAATATTCCTCTAAGCCGAAGTACAGGAGTGCAGGACTGATCAGCAGTTACCAGAAATGCTTAATTTAGGGGCGGTCACACCCACTAATTGGTGTGGTTTTGCAACAAACAGATACGTAATAGTTTATCTTCTTCTTCTTCAATAAATAAAATAACAAGTATAATATTTTTGGCTCATTTGTTTAATACTTCATAAACTTTATACATTTTTTTTACCATTTTGATGCTTTGCCATTTGTTACAGCTGCTACTATCCCGCAACATAATATTGAACCGATGTAAACTGCCCGAAAATGTACATTTATTAATATAATATATATCTAAATCACATCAACATTGTTTCTAAAACTTCATAAAATATCAATGACTATTTTTTCTTTACATCTGGTAAACTTGTGCATATAACACTGTAAATAAAACACAGCAAAAAACAAGGAAATACAGAAAGAACAAAGAATGAAGAGAAGATGCTTAACGATCTCACACAACAAGGAAACTTTAACTCAATACCCATGCAGACTTTTTCTAGCAGCTGGGAGCAGCAAACAATGTTAGTGTTTGTGAATAAAAAATAATTTAGCATACATTATCAAGTGCTTGTTACAAGTGCATGACGTGCTGACTGTCAAATGACGAAGATGTACATTCGAAGAACTCAGGCTGTGGGTCCATGGCCAGGAGCTGACAGGCAGGACTTTCATTTGTGGTATACGTTTCTATTGGAGTGACTGAACCAATTCTAATGCCAAAGCCAGAAGAAGAGGTGCTGTAGAAACAGACAGACAGCAACACAAAAACACGCACAATAGAATTAACATCAAATAATTAATTACACAGTTTAAATCAGGGTCGATTTAAAATACTGTTATCTCATAATTCTACAATATCTCCATTGTGTAAAGACAATACTGGAAAATGTTCCTTTACTGGCGCAACATCAAAATGTCTGGAGTAATTATTTTAAACACATATTCAAAAGTTGTAAATAACTTTCAACATCTACATTTTGTAATTTATGCATGGTCATGCATAAATTAAGTACTATGTTTAAACCAAATTGCTACTGCAACTGCAAAAAAAGCTATTGAACAATTAATACAGCATTTTATCGTAGAATACATTGCAATGATACGTAAATGGTTTTATTTAATTATTTAAAATAACATGGATGGGGCAGCATGGCGGCTCGGGTAGCACCACTACCTCAAAGCAAAAAGGTCCTAGTTTTAACACCAGGGTGGAGCAGTCTAGGTCCTATTTGTGGGGAGTCTTTATGTTCTTCGTGGGTTTACTCCAGGTATTCCAGTTTCCTCCCAGAGTCCAAAGGTTAATTGATTACACTAAATTAGAATTGATTCGAGTGTGTATATTTATTAAAAGTCTCGAGATAACTGTGCATAGATATACCCTTCTATGTGTCCTTCTGATAGCAATGTCAAATAATCTAAATAGCATGGTGGTGATAATGAGATATTTTAACAATGTGTAAGTCCATCTGACCACTGAGGCATGAACTCTACAAGACCTTTGATATCTTGCCATGTCTGAAGCCTTGAGAGTTTTTTAACCAAGTAAAAGTAGAAGTGGAAGTACCATAAATCACCTTGAACTTTTTGTCATGTTCCTCAAACCAGTTATAAAAGTAGTTGTAGTTCTCACAGTAACATACAGTGCATCCGGAAAGTATTCACAGCTTTACTTTTTCCACATTTTGTTACGTTACAGCCTTATTCCAAATTGTATTAAATTGATATTTTTCCTCAAAATTCTACACAAAATACCCCATTATGACCATG
>JAVSBV010079193.1:0-10029 GCA_033117975.1 Parotocinclus spilosoma | reverse complement strand
CACACACACACACACACACACACACACACACACACACACACACACACACACACACACACACACACACACAAATGAGGTCAAAAGCTGTTAAAAAACACTATAACAATCAAACAATCAAAGGCTCACTTACAAAAGAGCCAAATTCGGTTGTCTCATTACTGGAAAAACTGATAGTTGTTGGATTCACTGCAAAAAAAAAAAAAAAACATACACATTAATTACAGTGTGAACCTGGATGGTGAGGTTTATAACAAAATAAACAGTTGCTGTACTGTCATTGAAAAGTAACTAAAAAATGTTTCTATTCCATGTTTCATTCATGACTTCCTGTTTCAACGGGGTATTGCGCTTAAGTGGCTCAGAAGCAATGGGGCCACCTATCACCGAGGGAATCTGGGTAATGCTTTCTCAAAAAAGGATAATCTAGGATGGCACTAAGAGCACTTATATGCACTTAATAATCAGATAACTGCAGAAAATCAGATTTGGTCAGAAATCCAATCAAGCAAACAGTATGTATGCACTTGGGTAATCCGGTAATGGAAAACCTCTAGTTTTAAACGCATTTCTTTTTTTGCAACCAGCCAACAATCTCACAAAATAATGTGAGAACTTTCAGAATCTTCGAAACACAGTAAGAGCGTTTCAAAGTACTCTGTAGCCGAATATCCCATGAGTTAAAAAAACAAAACAAAGCTCAGGTCTATGGGAAGAAATCCCAAAGGTATTCCCAAAGTTACTCTTAGAATAAGCACATCTGGCAACTATGTTACTCTCTCATTAAATGTTATATAGAAATCAAAGTAAACAAAACCATGCTTTATGAAACCCTGATAAAATAAGCTTTAAGAAATATATCTGATTTCTAGATATGTAGAAATTACCACTAGAGAAATCAGATAAATGCAAAATTCTGACTACAATCTAATGATTAAGTGCATGTAAACACACACAGTAACCCAAAACATACATCCAATTTGAAAAGATTCTGTATAGAGAAATATCTCAGATTTTTGTTTGTGTATTCAATAATCTCATTCAGCATGCTTTTTGAGACAGATGTATTTATGAAATATTTGAGAGTTATTCACCTGGTATGGACAAGTTGTCTTCTCTTCCTTTGGTTTTTTCGCGTTTGTCTTTGAATGCCTGTACTTTAAAGGCCAGATCTTTAGAGCATTTCCCCAAAATACATTCTAGTTCATCAAGGTTGTCTTCCCCAAGCATCTCCATCTTCTCCATCTCAGCCAGGATGTCAAAAAACGTCTGCAATGTTCCAGGGAGGCAAGATAATGTCAAAAACAGAATGGTAAGACATTCAATTCATATAAATTAAAAAAAGATCACAGAATGTATTATACTCACAGCAGAGTTTAGTTTTGCTTTAGGTAGGCCAGTCAGAAGGAACTTAATGGTTTTAAGGTGTGCATCTGTTATATCTTCAGAGATCTCAAAGAGCATCTTTCTAAAACATACAGCAGTGAACAATAGGGGCAGTATGATGAATGGTCATTAGTATGAAACGAGGTCGAAAAGTTTCAAACACACACAGTGCAATTTTACATCGGAATACTGTACTGCTTTGCTAAATCACAAAATCATTTGGAGGATAAAGCCCCAACTCTCCAAAATGTCCACAGGTGATTTTCCTGATTTCAAACTGGACACTACAGCCAAGGAAGAAATATCCTTGTTCATTTACTGTTTTTGAAGAACTGCACTGCAAGTAATGGAGATTATATTTAGATGTAATAAGTAATAAATAAGGCTTAAAATAAAAATAATATTAACCAGACACCTCAAAACCTCAAAAATGAAACTTAAAATGAAATGTAAATATTTGCACTTTGTAAAATAACAATTATACAAATCACAGATATGACACCAAACTATTGCTCTTAAATAAATGGATATTCTGGCTTTGTAAACCATACCTCAAACAAATTATCTTTTTTTTTCCCAGATCATGTAGACTCATTTCTAAAAGAAAGAACAGCATGAGTCCAAAAAAGAATATTAGTCTGCATTTAAAATTAAGTACTTACAAACTTTGCTAATTGAAAGAACACATGCTTCCAACAAAAGAGTTGGACAATGAAAAGGACTATAATATTTCTGTGAAAATGTGTGTTTTGCAAGAAGGTCCTGGGTTTAATCCCCAGGTGGGAAAATGAAAGACAAATGGCAAATGTTTCTGACAGAACAGTCAGAAATCAGCTGAAATTAAATGGAATTTACATATGAAAAAGCCAAAGAAAGAAGCGATTAATTGAGTGTGGATAACTGGATGAAAGTGATAAATTATAAATGAGTGCCATTGATATAAAACATATCATAAAACAGAAATGACTGTCTTAAAAAAACAATTCGATTAATTCAGTCATGATATGGGGTCACATGTCAGATACAGGACTACGGTATTTGGCAATCCTTAACTCAACAGTCAATACACAGCTAAACGTGAACATTTTGGACACATTTCTCATTGGATCAATAGACAATAGGTTTGGTGAAAATGATGTTGATTTTCAGGATGATGCATCTTACCACAGAGTGATTAACTTTCCTTGAGAAAGAAATCATACTATCAATGACATGGCCAGCAAACAGTTTAGATCTCACTCCAAATTAATTGTGGTAGAAAAAAATGGTCCATTCAAGGCTCCATCCTGCAAAGCTTTCTTGTCAACTGCTATTTGAAAACGTACCAAGCTTGATGCTAAATAGTTTTCCATTAGTGAAGTCCATGCATCAAGACATCATAAAAGATTAACGAGAGGTAATAAAGTACTAATTGTGTTAATTAGATCATTTTTTCATAACAGATTGACTATTTGTTTTTCCTCTTCTTGATCCGAAAAAAAACCTTGCCATTAATTATAGTAATGTCATTTAAATTGTTTGCAGTTTGCCTCACAAAGCCAGAAAGTTGTTTTGTCTCAAAGTTATGATTTGGTTTTGCTACCAAAAAAATATGGTGCTTCCATAACTTTTGCCAGGGGTAGTACATTTTTCCTTAAAACATTACACAGTTTTGGAGCTCCACTCGTATAGTGAAAAAGTTCCCTCACACTCAAATATGCACCTAAAAGAATGGCTACATTGTGAATAAAAATGTTAATACACATTTTTGAAAGTATTCTTTCTGGAGGATTAATAATAATAATAATAATAATAATAATAATAATAATAATAATAATAATAACAATAATAATACATACATATTAATAAGCATTAAGTAAAAACATCAAACACTGTGTACTTCAAACAGAATCACCAAGTCTGCATTTACCTGTATTCTGAAACTCCAACTCTGTTGTTTTCCTGATCTTGTAACGACATGCTAACATTTCTTTTGTTGGTATTCAGGATGGCAAGTAGGTCATAACGCCCGATCGTGTAGAGCAGTTCGGGGAGGAGGAGTTCATCTTCAAACTTGGCTTGCTCATCCAGTTGTAGAAACAAGTCTTTTGCATCTTTCACAGTTTCTAAACGTTTTTTGGTCAGAGTGTCCATACAGAGGAACTTTAGGGAAGCCACCTCGTCCTTTGTCAGTTCCTCGTCAATCTGATGAAGTTTTAGTAGATCCATGCTTGGCATGACCAGTGGTGCAATCTGCCAGCGAGATCAGTTCTTTTGTCTGTTGCCCTATAAGCATGTACAATGAAATGAGAGAACATTGGGAACATCCATCAGACGTTATTCCAGACCAAACCTTTTACTTTATCCGAATCTCTTTTGACCAGATTAGTAGCATTGCCATATCTGTAGTGCGGTCTTGCTCATTCCTAGTATTCACAGATAAGCTCAGCAACCACCACGACCCTAACCAGGGGTTCTGGTGAGAAATCTAAAGGCATGTATTGCTTAGGAAGATAATCTGGTCATACAGATGAGCTTTAAGTGATGTCCTCTGAGCGGATAGAGAAAATAATGGTAAATACCAATTCTAAACTGATACATTGTAAGATAATATTTGACTTCTTACATTGTTTTAGAAAACTGCATTTAAGAAGATTCATATGAACTCCTTAGTGTTTGTCTCAAGAATCTTTTGTTCTTAAGAAAGCTTTTGTGAATCCGCTGTCCATTTGATCAGCTCCACGGGAAGCTCCATAGAAGCACGTTGGAGTTTTAAAATTACATACTGCAGTCTTTTAGTTTCTCTACATACTTTGTTAGGATCAGACTCCGCAGCCCTGCCGAAATTGTTAAACACTGTATTTGTGTTCACTCACTGTGCACACTGTTAAACACATCGACCCTATTGTTCCAACTTGTAGATGTAAAGTCATAGACAGTAGCTCAACTGTTGTAAAACAGTTTGTGTTATTCACTCTCTAATTCTTCATCAGTGCTCAAAGGATGCTGGTGGATGGGCATTTTTGGTTGGTGAACTATTTTCAACCCAGCACTGGAGTAAAAACTCCAGCAGCACTGCTGTGTCTGATCCACTCATACCAGCACAACACACACTAACACACCACCAGAAAACAGGTGAACGTGTATATATAGAGATTGACAACAGACTGTAATTATAGAACTACAAAGTGCTTCTATATGTGAACGTGGTACTGAGTGAAGATCGAAACAGGAACCTGTACATAATAAAATTATGGATAAGTGTAGAACGTTAACAACATTGTGTGTCGACATTTTACTTAATTGTGTCAAAACAACGCAATATCTTAATTATGTATACATACTTTTGGCTCACGTGACAGCAGCACAAGCAGTAGCTTGTAGCTATTGCTTGTCACCAACAACATTCAGAATGAACTGGCACACCGAAGCTTGACAACATATACTGTGCCACGTCGTATTTTTAACTTTTACGTGACATTAAACCAATTTTTAAAAGTTAGTGCTAAATTATCATTCGCCAGATAATCGAGTAACAAACAAGCTAACAGGCACGATAACGCACTGAAAAACGCGCTAGAACAAAAAGCGTATCATTGTCTTACCTCAGTGATTGGAAAAAAAAAACTTCACAATTATAAATCTTAAGTATATATCGCAATATTGCTTTTTTGACTGACTTCGCTGTATTTAACTTGACTTAAACAATACTTTCGGTTTCGACGGGGAACTTCGTTCCGGAAATCTGTCATTTACGGTAAATGTGGTAGGTTGTGTCGGACAGATAACTGCACCTTTATTAATACCGCTCACCCTGTAATAGCGGCGCAAAGGCTACAACGGTCGGTAAATCGTGATTGCGCCACCGGTCGTTCTTGGCCTTTAAACAATAAAGTTAAATCGCAAGTATGACAAGTAAAACTGACCTTACTTAAAACTGGCACTAAGCTTTAGCAGTAAAGGTAGTGAATATAAAGTTGCAAAATAAAAATTCCCTATCCATACATGATCTCATCAGGGAAATTCCAATGACTGTATTGAGACAAGCAAACACACAAACCTGAATATGAAGAGGTTTATATATTGGAATTGCATGTTAAAAGAAAAATCTCTAACACATAATATAACATATAACGTAATTCATCTTCACAGTAACATAGTCGAGCATTTTCTTTTAACTGTGCAAAACAGCAGATTTTACAAATCATTTGAATAAACGTGTTTTATTGTGAAAGGGCTTCAGCTATTTTAATCAAAACCATTTATCTTGCATATGAAATATTCTAAATTTTAAAAAATATTATTTAAATGTACTTTACAAATGCTGAACCATGGATGTCACGCAAAAATCTGAACATACTGGATATCACAAGCACCTCCAGAGGCACAAGCAGTTCTGAATTCAGTCGAGGCCTGTTTTTCCTACTTGCTCTCTTTCTGATCTCTTTTGGCAGTAAGGTAGTCATTGTCCCTCAGAGCCGCACTGTAATGATCTCAGCAAAAAATCTTACAATTCAAAGTGATGATCAGCTCACTATACATTGAGAGAACATTTGTTCATTTACATTTTTGTAATTATGTAATCGCCCTTATCCAGAGCGACTTACATTTAATACAGTCTTACAATTCAAAATATTGTGGGTTAAGGGCCCCAACTACGGCAGAGGTGTGATTTCAACCCTGGACCTTCTGGTCCATAATCCAGCACCTTAACCACTAGGCTACCACAGTTAAATGAATGAAAGTGAGAAATCTCGCTCACATTTTTTTCTTAGACCACCATTAGCTTTGGTAACAGTGACAAGGAATGACAATGAATGACAATAGAAGAAAAATATTATTGACAAACTGGCACTAAACTTCAGGCACTCAACCAACTTCGTTTATTTGCCACATAATGTCTAGACCTGACCAATGGCCCCGGAGGCTTGTACACTGGCCACTATGCATGATATGTGCGTCCTTTCACATGGTTTCCTTCTTACCCTAAAACTCTGGAATAGCTCTTAGTTACTGCCTTATTTGAATCCAAATTGTGGGTTTTTTTTGTGACAATATATGTTCAAAATAAAACAACTGATGGTGCTGTCCTTTTTCCAAATCGAGTTGACTTGCTGATTTCATTGGCTGTTCAGGAAAATCACCATAACTGAGGTTGTAATTTGTGTTCACGAACATTCGTCTGCTTTTTTTAAGGTTTATTTATATTTACACTCAAATACTGTGAAAAGAGCAAGATGTCAACAGTATTTCAACAGCTCCAATAAGAATTCATGCTGTTGAAATTCAATTACAAAATAGCTCATTGTGTCAGTATGTCACTATTAAAACGGCAACATAAATGCAGTATTAAATAATTGGAACTAAACACAGGAGCTAAACACCATAAATAATTCATAGCAACAGGTCAAACTCTTCAGACAGATGCAGCAATTCCTCAGGTCATTAACTGGAGATGGGAGAGGAACATCGTAGGATTTTCGTTTTAAAATGCATATGTGTTTTCTGGCTCAG
This sequence comes from Parotocinclus spilosoma, assembly GCA_033117975.1. Classification (NCBI taxonomy): domain Eukaryota; kingdom Metazoa; phylum Chordata; class Actinopteri; order Siluriformes; family Loricariidae; genus Parotocinclus; species Parotocinclus spilosoma. The sequence goes on along the minus strand of JAVSBV010079193.1, from coordinate 3,153 downwards.
TCCATGGGCAGCACCAATTTCTTGGTCAAATTGTAGTGACACTCAGGCATCTGCTTGCTGCCCAAATAGTTAAAACACTGAATGCTCACATTGGCGTTCACACGGGTCAGAATTGACAGTATGTCTTCATTTCTGTAAACAAAAGAAAACAAATATCAATTCTCACTCTCATTCTTTTATTAAACCTATTTCACCAATAACAATTTTCATTGATAAAGTATGCAGACTATGTAAAAACTGAATCAACATTATTAGAAACACTGCAAATACACTACCAGTACAATTAAGTTTGTGGCAGGCATTCAATGGAGTGTTTTTATGAGTGTTTTCACATTTTAACTATTTCAAACGGTCAGCTCTTTTGTCTCAGCTGGTGGAAACATGTTACTGGGGACCTAGGTTCAAACCCCAGGCTGGGCTTACAAACTGAAGATCAGGTGTTGTTTAAAGCACCCAGTGTTTGTTTATTTGGCTTCTTTAACGTCACTATCGGCATCAGTGGTCATCTTAGCGACACAAACAAGGTTACATCCGTACACAAATTCATATCAACACCAGTCAAACACACACACACACGTCAATGCCAATTAAGAGTAATTAATTAACCTACAATGCATGTCTTTGGACTGTGGGTGGAAACCGGAGTACCCGGAGTAAACCCAAGCAGACACAGGGAGGACATGCAGATTCCACACAGGGATTGAACCCAGTACCTTCTTGCTGTGAAGCTACCCACCGAGCCACCGTGCTACCCGCATGCACCAAGTTAATTATTGGATGTCCACAGTGAACCTAACTAGGGGAAGTGGGGGCAAAACAGGTGAAAATTGATGAGTAAATCTATACCAAAATAACATTCTATACTGAATGTTTTATAATGTATATGATATAGTTTAAGACACTGATTAGGCAAGCGTTGACACCTGTCTAATATGGTGTTGCGTGCCTCCAATCAGCTCTGACCACCTAACCCATGGAATTTACAAGACCTTTAAATGTATTCCCCTTAATCCATTCCTGATTGGAGTGTGGGTTATGCACCTAAAATAGATCATTAATATATAGGGAATATTACTACCATGAAGGGTTGAACCTGGTCAGCAACAATATTTAGGGAGGTGCCAATTGTTAAACCATTAGTCGACAGAGAGCGCCGACTGTTTGCATACCATCTAATATGGGGGTCATGGAAGTCATAATGTTATGTTGTACAGTCCATGATGTTTAAATGACAAAATGCACCTTTACTTAAGAACAGAACAAAGCTTGTCCATGACAAACACACCCCTGCTTTTACTTCACTCCCACTTACTTGGAACATCCTATCTCAAGTTGCATGCATAGCTCCTGGATGAAGACTGATCCCTCTTCTGGGTGTCGGAAAGACTTGTAATTTTCAACCGTTGCCATCCCGATGAGAAAGTTGGCTTCAATAGGGACGCTGCTAAGATCTGAGCTTAGGGTATCCTCCTGAGCCTCATCGTCCTGCTCTGTAAGTCCATCGGGCATGAACACTCCTTTTTGCAGCTCCTTGCCCTGACATGCCTGAATGAAAAAGAGTTTAGGCTTGCCCATAAGTGTTGTGCAACGAGTGAATGGTTGAATGAGGTCACATATCAGAACCGGATTTCCATCAATGCCTAGCACAGAACCCTTCTCTCCATGTGACAAGATGCAGCACACAAAAGCATCCATTTCAGAGTGGTCCTTTTCTGAGAACTTCTGGACCACTTTCAGTATGTCTGAACTGACAAGGTCCCTTGTAACTGTCACTTCGAAATGCATCCTCTGGAACACCCTGGTAAGACTATCTAAAAGAGAAATAAAGGGAATTGGAGAATGTTAGAACTACCAATATAAGCTATGTAAAGTTTGAATATCATACTTGTGCAAGACAATAAATGCCTTTATCAATGTCAGTCCCGTTTCTGTTTTTGAGCTCTGTCCTTTCTTTAAAGCTGTAGTTGTTGATGATCAGGCAGAATCCTAGAGGTCGTTGGGTCACAGGGTACAGCTCATCTCCCTAAGATACACAGGCTAATACAGTCGACTGCAGCGTTTGAATTGAATAGTCTAAATGCTACAACACAATAAATTTCATAAATGAATTCACATTTAATTCACTGATTACATTCTCTGGTGACTCTTCTGTAGTCGGCGCCCCCTTCGAATCGGTCATCAACACCAATTCACTCTCCGCAGGTACACCTGAGCATAGAGGCAACAAAACAGGATAAGCCTTATGTAGAAATGTATAATAATATATTTATTATAATGTATAAAAATGTAGAAAGTTGATGGAAATCCACATACTTGGGGGATTTGTTTCTGCTACGGATAGTTTCTGCATTAAAAACCACGGGCAGACAGGAGGAAAAAACAGACACAAAATGAGCACACAACTACATTTAATTTATTTTTACATTTACGTCATTTGACAGACATCCTAACTGTGGGTTAAGGGTCTTGCTCATGGACCCAACTGTGGTAGCTTGGCACTGGCAGGTTGTATTTAGACCCTGGACCTTCTGAGTAACTGTCTGATACTGATACTGCCTGACTCAAATAACACTCAAATCATATTGATTACACCTACTATAAGCCAACTGTTGCAAGGTCGTTAAGTATACAGTAGGTTCTCATGGTCAGTGTGTTGAAAAGGCAGCCATAGATGCCTTAGTGACTTTATCATGGACCAAATCATTATGGCCAGAGCATTGGTCGCACACCAAGACATGAGGGGTTCTCTGTTTAGCAATGTTAACTATGAATGTGGTTCAACGAGACAAATACATAGTGCCAACAGGGTGCTGGGTGCTCCCGTCAATTTGCAGGGCTGATGAAGCCTATTCCGAATAATCAAAAGTGTTACTGTGGTACAAGTCACAGAAATACTTTCTGCTGATTACAGGAGGAATGTCTTACAACACACAAAAACCACTTGGTTTAATTAATCCGGTTTTATTTTACATCATGCAGGAATAAAACAAGTCATGGATAATGACACTCTGAGCAGTGTTCTGCTGGAAAAGCCTGGGTCCAGGCATTAAGGTGGAGGTCAATTTAACACATGCCTACTTGTAAAAATCATTGCAGACCAAGTGGCCATAGTGTCCAAAGATTTCAGCAATGTTCATTATTCTGCTTGCTGTA
>JAVSBV010079182.1:0-10029 GCA_033117975.1 Parotocinclus spilosoma | reverse complement strand
CATCAGACAGACAGCAAGCAATTACAAAAGAGACAAATGTGTGTGTGTGTGTGTGTGTGTGTTTGTGTGAAGGAGGGAGTGGCTTTCAATATAATTGTATATGGGTATAGTGGCAAAAGGCATTCTAGGCATTGTATTTTATTCTAAATGTTGAAATTAAAATAAACTGAATTAATAAAATACTAGGAGTGTGTTTTATTTACTGTGTAAGAAATGAACAGGGGAATTGTTCAAGTAATTTCATCAAGCAAATGCCAAGAAATGGGTTGTATTTTGTCTTTAGACTTCTGTTGCAAAATCCACAATGAGACTGAGCTCCCACTGATGAAATGATGATCTATAGCTCGAAATAGCTCTCAATCAAAACGGGATTCAGCCTTTCGACTGATCCTCCCAACACCATGTGTAACTTCAGCATCCAGACCGTATGAGGACAGCCCACAGTTCCATTCACTCCAAAAGAAGAGACAAAATTGTGGCATTTATCCAGTGACCGTTGAGTTTCCAGGCAATGAAAAAACTGTTCCATTCAGTCCTATTTTAAAGTAAATGGACACTCAGCTTCTACGGGCATTGACCATAGACCATATAAGAAAATGATTTATATAAATCAATGGCATTAATGCTTCAAGAAAGTATGAGCAGTTAACAAAATCAGTTGATTTGTGATAAATAGCTGATTCTAAACAAACTCGTCTTTGAGATGTGTTCTACGTGTTGTAATGCATTTGTAGTCAACAAAATGCTAACACAACTGTACATATATGACCATTTTTGACATATGATATTTTGATATTTAGAGGAAGCTAAGCTTCTCATGAAATCACGGTTGGTCGACTGACACCCTCACCCCTTGCATGAAATGGTTTAGTCCACTGTTTTTTTTGTTTTTTTTTAACAAGGCGCTTTTAACTTAACAGCGTTCATTCTGCTGAAGCAACAGTGCGCATTGTATCTGCGATTTCAAATGTGAAAGCAAATAGTCTACTCTAAATAAACTCATGTGGTAATATAAATAGATTGATAGACAGACAGAGAGATAGATAGGTGTTAGCTGTGCTGGCACCACATCATGCAGTGACACTGATGTGGTGTTGGTTTGTGTCATTGGTATGAGTGGATCAGACCTAGCAGTGCTGCTGGAGTTTAAAACCTCATGCATAAAACAAAATTAGAAATAACATGATGCCTTATTTAGAATCTGACTAGTACAGTTTCATTCTACCTCTAAAAACATTTCATTAGGTGAACTGGATGCTGCAAATTTACCCAAAGGTGTAATGAATGAATGAATGAGTGAGTGAGTGAGTGTGTGTTTGATCTCTTGTAATAGACTTTACATTGGCAGGGTGAGTAATTTGTCACCCCCTGCGTGTATCTACTGCTTTACTGGATCAAGAGAAGCTAGTTGAGGTGATTTGGGCATCTCATAGGGATGTGGGGCAGACCCAGATCCTGATGGAACGATTATATCTCAAAGCTAGCTTGAGGTGACGGAATCTGTGGCCATAGACAGAGAAGACTGGACTGACCTTCTCAGCCTGTTGTCATGGCAACTCTCGCAAGAATGATGAATGGAAACGGTGACTGAGAGTGATACTAAATCTTAACTTTTTCAGTACATTTGATAACACATTACAGCAATGGAGGAAGCCATGAAACTTTTAATGATCATGTGAATGTCTATAAGAATGTTCTGTCTAAGGTAACGCTTGTTTGTTGCACAAGTGGTATTTCTCATACCACTGCAAGACAAGCTGTTTTTGGTACACACTTTTATCATTGTTGGTCAACTAAAAACTTTTGCAGAACATTTGACAGATGCATCTTTAGAGGTGCAGTTGTTGGTATAAAATAAAAGAGGATCCAACACCTTGTGGTGCTTTTGACATGTGTGACTGACATATTGAGAGACTCGGACACTGCTTTTGGTCAGTGAAGAAGCTTCAGATCCATTTCCTGATGGGCATTTATGTAAATAGGTTTGCTCAGTTATATAAAATAACAATAATAATAATAATAAAAACAATTGGAAACACAGTGGCTCAATGGCTAGCACCACCAGAGCAAGAAGGTCCCGGGTTCAATTCCAGGGTGGAGCGGCCTGGGCCCTTCTGTGTGAAGTCTGATTGTCCTCCCATGTCTGTGTGGGTTTACTCTGGGTGCTCTGGTTTTCTCCCACAGTCCAAAGACATGGGTCTTAGGTTAATTGGTGTCTTGAAAGTGCCCCTTAGTGTGTGACTGTGTGTGTCTGTGCCCTATGATGGATTGGGGCCCCATCTAGGGTTGTTCCTGCCCTTGTGCCCAGAGTTGCTGAGTGTGCACCGGCTCGCCTGCAAACCCATTTGGATTAAACAGATGATATTCGATAGATCGTAATAATAATAACAATATTATTGTTTTTAATAATAATAGATAAATTCTGATCTAAAATAAATGAACAGGATTCTTCCTTATTAGCCTCTAAGGTCCAGATGTTGTAGGTCCACATTCTATGCATCTTCCACCAATCACCTGGGTCAGAGTGAGGAAAAGTAATAGATTTCAGGGGCCATACAAGATTATTTTTGCTCAGAGTGACATGTGCAATGTTGGTGACATTCTATGAAAAATCTTTCCCTATTGGAGTTAGGAGTAGATCCGAGTAAATATAAAATATAATGCTAAATCTTAAACCCCAAGAGCTTCTAAGGTGAAAGGCTGTTAAGAGTAGGGGGAGGACATTTAGGAGGCTTGGTAGTTATCTTAAGCAGAGGAGAAAAAGCTCTCCAAACACAGTGAGTTAATCAAACTCTAAGATTAGATCGTGCAGGAATATGTGGTTTGTGGTTGACCTTATTAGAGATGAGCTCACATCTCCTACCCAGTGCAGCAATGGTCTAATGGCTGTAATGAATGTTACATACGAACCAACCTCACCAGTTAAATAGATTATACACGGCAGCATCATACCTCAAAAGAGCCTAATTTTCTTCAGATTATAAGATGTATAATAGATTAAGAGGATACAAAAATAACCAATGTGATATATATACTTAATAAAATAAAACCAATAAGCGTATGTGTAAGATTAGGCCAAACTTTTTTATGGCTTGTTTCGCGGATACACGATCATATTTGAAGAATACAAAAAAAAATGTTGGTTTTTTTTGGGTATTTTGAAGATCGGCCGCAGTATTTCCGGAGCATTCGGTGCAGGACCACCAAGTTCTGTAACAGTTTTTCCCCCATGCCATCAGACTGCTTAATTCTGATCTCTAACCGTGTATATGCTGCTGCTGTATGATCATCAGGTCTATACGGTACATCATGCCCTTTCAGTATTTTTATTTAAATCCGGCTACCTCTGTGAATAAAGTTTGTCTAAGTCTAAGTCTAAGCTCTAATGGTTGAAATAAAAATAAAAAATAAAAACATTAATTTTTAGCTTTTTCCGCCTTCCGGTGGAGAGCCAACGGTATTGTTCTGTACAATACATTTTTTTCCAGATTCACTTTCATTTAATTGTAGATGAAATACATTTTATTTTTATTTTTTTTTTTCTTTAAAAAAGTTTCTTACATTTATTAATTTAATTTTTATTAAATATTTCTTTCTTACTTCTTCCTTGTATTGATTCTGCATAGTGCTCGAGAAATTTAAAAGTGCTGAAAAATAAAGGTTTCTTTTGAGTTTTTTTCCTCCCTCCTCAGTAGATTTCATAAAAACAGCCTCCATACATTGTTTTCCTAATTAAGAGTGTGCTTGTGTGTTTGTGTGTGTGAGCATGAAAGGTTATCTTTCTTAGGAACAGGAACAATCATTGAAACTCACAGCAGCCTAAAGCAATAAAGACATTTGTAAAAATGGGTGCAAGTTACCTAGCACAGTTGTTTAAAGTGGAGGGTGGAATGTGGTCAGGGTTCAGCTGTTTTTTTGTTGTTATTGCAGTTCTGCTTTTTGAATAGATTCACATCCTAGCAGATCTTGCTGCTTTATTTGGAGAGTGTTAGGAAAGCTTTTTAGAAGGTGTGAAGTCTGTGAGGTGAAGTGTATTTGGTAACAAATGGCATTCCTGATGATGTGCAGTTGATGCCTGAGGTGTGAAACTGCCGACAACATTTCCATTGATTGTCAGTTTTGCTTTAAATCTGTTGTATGTTGTGCCTGTCTGGTACAGCTTGATCAGCCCCTGTTTAGAGAGGGGTTTTATTGTAATCAGTTACTGTTTAGAAAACAGGAGTGTCTTTAAATCTGCCTTCAACTGTCTGGATGAGTAGACTGACACTGTGACGTCATACACCAGCATTCCCTGCAGAACTCAGAATGCAATAATGACAAAACCTGATTCAATTCCAAATTCAAGCAGGTATGAAGGTCTAAAGGAGAAAGCGGAAAAGCAGATATTGTTCACTGTACATGAAGTACATGAACTTTTAACAAAAGGAAATATTGGAATGTACCTAATATAAGGAATTATTTTTTAGATAGGTGTGTGTATTTTTCTTCTTTACATTACATTTACATTGCATTACATTCTTCAGATTATCTAACTGCCAGCAATGAGAGAAGCTGACCATTTAAAAGGAGAGAATCTTTTTTCTGTCTTTTGCTCAAGAACATCTGCTGCTTCCATGTAGAAATTGTGACAAAAACCTATGGTTTGCTACTGAATTTCTGGGACATTTTCAAGGTAAAAGAGTAATTAAACACACTACATTATGTAAATACACTGCTCACAAAAATTAGACAATATTTCATTTTAAAATATACCCTAATTTTTGTGAGCAGCATAATTTCAATGTACACTGCTCACAAAAATTATGGAATATATCAAAGTACATACGAAGAGGATCCCACGAGAGCTGGACAATCTGATCCTGTCCATGCCCTATCACTGTCGGTGTGTTTTTGGCAGTCTTGGGTGACCATACACCCTACTGAATGTGTGGCACTTCCAGTTTAACATGCTTCTGTTCACCCCATGAATATATCACTTGCTACTCAATCACGATAATTGAGTTTGCATCTCATTTTCGTAACACCTTTTTTGACTTTTCATTTGCTTTTTCTGATTATCTTGTTTATTGAAGTAAAATCAAATCAAATGTGTAATTTTTTAATTGCTTCATATTCGTTTTGAAATATCACCCAATTTTTGTGAGCAATGTTATATACTTACTACCTAAAGCATACTTGAGGACATATACTTGAAGTTGACATAATAATATGAACTTTAAGTACTGTATACTTTACTTTGTAAGAATGTGTTGACGCAAGCATTTGGTAAATGTTCTTTTGTCTGATCACACAGTTGTTGAAACGTATGTCCGTTCTACAATGTTGGTGAAAAACACAATGCTTGTGATTCAGAGCACCAAAGCCTTTGCTAGCACCTCTGCTAATAGTAAGTATGGTTGTGGTAAGTAAACTCTGGCAGCGTGAAGAAGTCTGAACGATCTGTGACCTACCAACCTGACTTATAAAGCAGCAGTTTGGTAAGGAAATCTACAAAAAACAAGGCAGCAAGGCCCTTCGGTAGGAAATGGGACACACCAGCGTTAGACCTAAACCATTGATCACAAGTGAAGTGATAACGCAAAAATAGATTGACCTTTAAACTGATCGATGAAGGAGGGCTGTCCCATGTTTCATTCCGCTGCACACAATCAAGGAACTTGTCTTCATTAATAAAAGCCTATTAAGGTGTGGAGAGCAAAAGGGCACGTCATTAGTGCAACATCTTTTTAAATTCAGTTTAATTTTTCTTCTTTTGTTACAAATGTGCATGGTTCCAGCAGACCGGAGAGGTCACAGGTTCCTTTTACGATTAGTAAATCAGCACACCAGCAGAGGGCAGTGTTAGCCTACTGATTTTTTTACATACCTTGAGTTATATTTTTATCCTGCTTTTATTATTAAAGCATACACTGTGTTACAATGCATTAGGAAATTCTTCAAACCTCACTTTTTCACATTTTGTTAAGTAGTTGCCTTGTGTTATAAGACTGCTACTACTACTACTACTATAATAATAATAATAATAATAATAATAATAATAACAATAATAATAATACACAGCATTCCCACATAATTATGTACGAAATGCCCCATAATGACTAAAACTACATATAGACTAAACTAAATGTAAAATATTGCATTGACATAAGTATTTACACTCTTAGACTATACTTATGTGAAGCACATTTGGCAGCCCCCTTCTTGGGTATGATTCCACAAAGTTTACACACATGAATTTGGACATTTTATGGGGATTCTTCTTTACAGACCTTCTACAGCTCTGTCAGGTTGGAACTGTCCACTGGGTGAACCATAGGTTCCTGGTTACCTCTCCTACCAAGGCTCCTTCTCCCCTAATTAGATTGGTGGGAGAGTCAACTCTAGGAACACTCCTGATTGTTCCTGACTTCTTCCATTAAAGAATTATGGAATCCACTTAAAAAATGTAAAATGTGTTGTCATCTTCAGATCGGTGCCTTTACATACTCTTTTCTGAGCTCTACAGGCCGTTCTTTCCTCCTCATGGCTCAGATTTTGCTATGATGCATTGGGAACTGAGAGACTGTGAGACTTAAGGTGTAGCAATATATCAATGACAATTAGGAGAAATTGGAGGCCCTCAACCTTTTTGTGTGCCGATTTACATGTACAAAATCTTTTATGGTAACACATTTCATTTCCTATTGTAATTGTGTTAATTTCATAACGATTATTGGATACTCATATTGAAATGATAAAGGCAGTTTTGTAATTTACATGAATGCAAGTCAGCAACTTCAATCTCATCCCAGCACCACAGAGCTCCCAGTACCAAAACCAACATGCACCTTCTGGTCCTTAGTACATTATCATAACCATTAACGAACAAACAAACGATCTGTTTATGTAAACCATACTCTGATCAAAACACGTTTCAGAAAAGCTGCAAAGAAAAATGCTAGACTTTCATAAGGCTGGGAAAGGCCATGAAAGATTTTCAAAACAATAAGGACGTTATTCAAACACAAAATATTGCTATACTCTCTATGATTGGATGTCCTTTGACGATCACACCAAGAGCACATCGTGCTGAAGTGGGTAATAAAATTAACCTATAAATGAGCTACACTACACTTGTGAGACAATTTATTATGACAAATGAGAGAACCACTTTTCCATCAACGCTAAGTTAGAAAAAAAAGTAAATTGAACACCAGAACTTTCCAACTGTGAAGCACGGAGGTTTGGCTCTGATTTAGAGCTTCATGGCCTATAAAGTTTGCAATCAATGATAAAGCATGTATCATTGAATAAAAGAGAAAAAGATTGAAGAGTAGTGGTCCATTACCTGAAGCAAAAAAGTTTGAAGTGATGCAACCTAAATGAATTCAGTGACCCAAATGCATGAGTAAGTCAAGAACAGAATGTTTCTTATAAAACGGCCAAGTCCAGGCTTTAAATCAGTTGAGATACTCTGGTATGAGGAGACTTTTCATGTGAGAAATCCCCAAGTGGTGAGAGATTCGTGCTTGCTATTGTGCAAGACTTATCAGCTGCTACAGAAAATGTTATAGCTGCTAAAGGAGGCTGTTCTTGTTCTAAAACACAAGGATTCCCATATCAATTCCAGCATAGTCTGTGACTTATAAAACATTGCTAAAAGTAGAATTATTTGTGTGTTATTAGACTCAGCTTTTCATAACAGGATTTATCACCATAATTTGGCAAATGCTCTTTGTCTGATATCCCACAGGTGGGTACCACATTTCACCTCATTCATGCTGCTGTAATATGAACACCTTCCAGTCCCCTCAGGTAATTCCAGTACTCTCATCTGTCTTTTCCTCTAGGGTCACTCACTTGTCTTTCAGCAGAGGGGCTTCTCAGTGAGCTTTGGCCCCCAGGTTCCAACTACAGATGGGAACAGGTAACCCCCTCAGGGTATGGATTGGTGCGTTCCAGTGCCAGCAGCCCACCCAGGTGGAATCAACTATTGCGTATTAGGTTAGGGTCCCGCAGCCGTCTTTCGCACTTAGTGTCAGATCTTATCAGCAGGGAGCAATGATGGACAGCACACCTGGGCTTCAGGCCTGGGAATGAAATTCTGCTCAGGAATGTCAGGTACCACACACATGCAAGGTGTATAAAAGAAGATAGATACAATGAACTGTCTTAATTTATTAAATGCACCTATAATTTGTCATTTATCATGCATCCTTAACATTGGTCACGTCACAGAAACTCTTATCTAACTGATGCAGTCTTACAGTCCAAGCAATTTAAGTTAAATGCCTTACTCAGGGGCCCAAATGTGGTAGCTGACAGAGATGGGGTTGGAATCCTGAACATTCAGGTTTAGAGTCCAGGTTACTTTAACCACTTCCCCATGAAAAGACTCAATTTAACTACAACAAGAATGAATAATCTTCTCAATGCATTTCACCACACAGTATATTTCAGATACATTCACAGTTACATTTAACATTCACCTTTGTCCAGAGCAACTTTGAGGTGATAAAATCTTAATCTTACAATATAAGAGAGATTGTTGAATGCTACAGCTAGACATGTCTCTAAGACACATTTACATTTAGAAGGCGCCCTTATAAAGGTTACAATTGATGCATTTTTACAGTTCAAACAATAGTGAATTTACTGTCTTGCTCGTAGCCGGTGGACTCTTCACATTAATAGCTAGCCAAACTGGCCAAATAAATGCAGTAATAATGATGTATTTGGCAACCAAGCAGCCAAAGGAAGTGTTGCAGTCTGACAGACATTCCTAGGAACCCTTGTTGGCGAGCATTATCCTACTAAAAGGTAACACAGGATGTCCTGCTCATATCACTACTCAGGGTGACCACTGTCATCGGTAATGGCTTTCCAGATCATAACACCAGCAGTTGAGGCAGTGTGTAACAACACAGCAAAGCCTCCACCCTTGAACCGGACCATCATCACGTCCCACACAAAAGCAACTAATGATCTCTCATAAAGAGGAACACTACCGAAAAGTAATCTTTTTAGAAGTCAGCAGGGAAAGCAATTTTACTCCCTCTTGTGGCAAGACTCTGTGTCTAATCAGATAGCCTGCAAGATTACATTAACAGCATATAGCAGACGCCCTTATCCAGAGAGACTTACAACTGATATATTCTTACAATTCAAGCAATGGTGGGTTAATGGTGTGCAAGCTTGCTTAAGGACCAAACTGTGGCAGTTTGGCAGAGGTGAGATTTGAACCCAGGACCTTCAGGTCCAGAGTCCAATGCCTTAACAGCTAGACTACCATAGTCCCACCCATTACAGCATGCCAGTGTTTGTAGTCACCCCATATTCCTATCTGGGTATTCTTTTTTTCAATGAGTGTACATCTACCATAACTTAATACAGTGTTACAACTGTATTGTACTGTTTTGTACTGTTACAACAGTAAGATGACGTCAAGTTTATTGTAAGCTTCTTATCCTTGTTTGTTTTTTTTCAGTTAGACAGCTAGTCATGCTTTAGTACCTTATATGTTAAGAAACTTTAGTTAGCACAGACACCACACAAGTAACTTTTTGAAAATTCAGGCGTTGAGGTTGAGATTACAAGTACTCTGAAATTGGGACCAGGTATAATGCAGAACTAAACCTCTTATATAATATTCTTCACTCTTCTAAGTAGTTCTTTAGAGTTTAAACATGATTCTATTTAATTAAGCCACCAAACTTGGCCAACCGTGTCTTTATATCCTCATTGCATGCTCCCCCAGACTTCACAGTTAAATCAGTAGCAGCTACAAACAAACGTTCGACCAGCGGCGCCCTTGCGCCCTTCCGCGTTCCCTAGAGATAGTGGTTGACTTCCAGAAGCTTTTGGTGCCGAAGGACTGGTATGGGCGGGTAACCCCCAAGGTATTTAGTTTGTTAGGGGCACTTTTAGGGTTTTCCAGTCCCGTACTCGTGCGCTCCTCGCATGCTTTGAGCTTGTGCTCTTCAGTCGTCAGCACCTACCTAGCCTCACTCCAGCCGGGTGTTCGTTCTGAATAGGACACTCCCCGGTCTG
>JAVSBV010079171.1:0-10029 GCA_033117975.1 Parotocinclus spilosoma | reverse complement strand
ATACGGTGAGCAACCTTGGCGTGCCAACTTTATACTTTCGGTTTTGTTTTGTTAGGAGTCTCTAAGCTCCGCCCTTAAACTCCCTTTTGGTTGTTTCTCATTATTTCCCCATTCCTATTATACGTCGTGGGATACACCTATCCCGCATACCTGGGTCCATAACTAAAAACACCAACCGCTATCGTAACAATAAGGTTACATCAAGGCTAGCCTATATATATATATATATATATATATAACTTGACTACAACTTTGATTGTGGAATTTATATTAAATATATAAAATATATAACAGTGGTAGAAAGGATAAACACCCTGACATAACACGAGTTCAAATAGAGAACTAATCCTTCTCTGGGTAAGACTGGTCAAGATACTTACAGTTCTAGAGAACGCACACACACACACACATTAAAAGTTGTTCTACTTGAGTCAAAAAAGCTGGAAAAGGTGAATGAGTATACTCAGCTACATACAGTATTGCACTTATAAAGCAGAGACTTGAAAATAATGCACCATGTATAATGTAGTTTCGATTACCAAATCCGTACTCATACTATACCTAATTAATCTAAACAACAGCTTTAAACAAGCTAATTGTACTGTGAGTGAAGTCATTAATGCTTGCTTGCAGAATCTGCAAACTACAGTTTACCCCAGAGTACAAGCAACATGGTTTTTCACCTTTTGACACGTAGGAGAGGTGATAACGGAATTCAGAGCCAAATCCTCTAGATTCTAAACTCCCCAGCTTGCTTCATACGCCGACGCCTTCTGTTCACACTCTCCCCAGAGCTGTCTTCTATTGCGAGCTTAAATAATCACAAAGCAGAATCATGTTCCCTTTTTATCTCACCTTGCAAAGCAGCCCTCTGAGAAATGTATGTAAAACATGTTTTACGGGCCTCTAAGAATGCCGTCTAAATAAACTGCTGACGGCTGAGGGCTAATGAGTTAATGAGAGCTTAATGTCCTCTTTGAAATGCCAACATCCACATACCATAATAAAATTATATATTTAATTTGAATGGAATTAAACTAGCACAAACTCCTCCTGTTCAAGTAAGCAGTTATGGTTTATCATGGACTGCTGTCTACATATTGTTCAGCTTGAAATAAAGATTTTTTTTTATATATTAGACAGACTTATGCATAAGCGAGCCATAAGAAGTACAGTTTATCCCAGATACAATATATAAGATGGGTTGAGGACAGAAACAAAATCAATTCCAAAAGCTCAATTCAGGTTGTAATTTGCTTTCCGAGCCTCCTTCAGGCCTTTCTAAAAACATCAATATGATGATTGAATATTAGCAGGCATAAAGACACATCATACATTTACCTGACCTCTCAGGGGATGGGATAAGCTTACAGCCAGAGAAATAAGCAGGACATGTATACTTATAAAGTTACATTAAAAGCTTAAATGTGGTTATCTATTACACACTCTCATCCTGTATGCTCATCTACTGAACAAAATTCAATAGCTAAACACCCTGCATCTCATAAACAAATACCATAAGCACCATTTATCCATGAAGACAAATGGCATTTACATTGTATTTTTGAATTACTTTTTTAAGTTATTTTACAATCCATTGTTGCATTGTCAGTTGGCATCAAAATGAACACCTACTTTCTTACTCTCTCTGATTATGCTTTTGGGAAAATTAGCAGTTTTCAGCTTTCCTGTCAGGCCTAAACATGGAAAGATATCTTGCCTGCCTTCCAATTACAATTCTTAGATGCTCTTGACAACGGATTGCACTGGACACACTCCAGTTAATTCTCTTGCTAAAGACAAATTATACTTATTCATAATGAATGCTAATTAAGTCATTATGTTCTTCCATTATTCCTTTATTAAGTTTTACTACAATGTTTACAAAAATTGGTAGATATTTCATTATGGGATATTTCATTTTAAAGTTTCCACTTATTTTGTGAACAGTATAGTTGGCAACAGCATTGAATTAGATAATTCATAAGTATTGATTTGATAATTGTACATATGGAAGAGTTTTGAATGCTTACAGGATACTTTTAATTCAGTTATCAATTACTAATATAGTGGGGGACTATGAGGAAGAGACGAGAAAAAAAACACCTAATATAGAGGTGTGTACTACTGCATGTTATTAAAAAGGTTATGTTTCTTTTAAAAACCAACAGCAACAGCAATTTTCTCAGAGTCTATTTCTGGACTTTTCTGACTTTTCTCTGTTTATTTAATTAGATCCGAATCCAGACAGAGTGCTTTTTAACAAAACTTTTACTCACAGGATAAATAAACAACATTTAGTACAGTGGTAAAGTAATATAAAGTCTAAGGTTTATAGAGAAGGTTTAGAATCTGGGTGAAAATCTCAATGCTTCCAAACGTCAAAGGAGAAATGACTTGTTTAAGCTGATAGAAAGACATGAGTAACAAGCAAGGTATGTAGAGGAGCTTATCTGAATGTAAAACATATAGAACCTTAGAACAGAAGGGCTACAGCAAGGACAGGGAAGTGAGGCTACAATTCACACGGGCTCACTAAAACTGGACAAACAAAAAATGTTCTCTTCGTGTCTCCTAACATATTTCTTCCTCTTTTTTTTAATAAATATTTTATTAGGTTGCTAATTCATGTATTAGAGGCTGAATAATTACCTGAAGTCCACCAAGAAGTAAATGTATTACATTCTTTCCGTGTTGCATGAGTTTAACTGCAGGGGGCAATGTAGCTGCATCCATAGTCCCAGTAGGTGGAGGAAAAAAAAAACATGACAGTAATTAAAAAAAATAAAACCTGTCTTGATTTTTCATTTCTCCCAGCCCTCCCCCCTCTCCACAGAACTCTGACCACTGCACCCTGCCAGTGTCTTTATTGCTCTGTATTAATTAGGACTTCCATTAGGTGGCTTAAGTCAGACACAAAGTTATAAATTGTGGTGTTAATTTTCAAGACAAGTAGCTGTTCTGTTCATTATGATTAAATTAGCAGAAACATGCAGGAGGGCTGAACCTTCGTGACACGGACGTGATCCTCGCCCCTCAAACAGTGGCCCACAGCAGCTCTTTACCATCTATTAACACGCTCATGCTCCTCTCCCTGTTCATTCTGAGGTTTAAAAGGTTGCTTTCCGTTGACTAAGAGAAAGCAACCACTATTTGTTCATACGTATGCGTTGTAGTACACAGTAACATCCGGCACATCTGGTGTATTCAGCCTCACCATTCGTTGCAGATGCAGTTAGTAATTTGGATGGACCCGTTTAAGAACAGAAGAATGGATTTGAATAAAGTTAATATTCATCTAAATATTAAAACATTGAGGATTTTTTTTTAGTCTATATAAATGTTGTTAAAATACCTTGAGAGGCATAACTAGTATAAACCAACACATGGTTCTATAATTCTAGTATCCAGGTTTCTTTAAGAGGCTGAATTATTATTGTGAAATAATTGTTTAAGTTTTAAAATCACATTTTAAATAAACTGTGCTTCCTGTTTTAATTAATGTTATGTGTATTTCCTTAATCATACATACATGAGATTTCTATTTTTGGCCTGCAAGGAAGCAAAAAAAAAAAAAAAAAAAAACCCAAACCATCCACAGCACAGGGCTTTTTTAAAAAAGCATTCTGTGAATACGCCTTCATGAAAAGCTTAGTTCCTATACCAATCAGCCACTTTAACTTTAAAAGTGTATTCCTTATTATGTTTGTGTCCTGATGTATGATGTTAATAAGATGTTAGCAGCAGGTCCTTTAAATAATGTGAGTTGCAAAGTGGGGTTTAAATGAATCGGACTTGTTTGTCCTGCACTTTTCAAATGTGCTGAAACGAATTAAGATCTAGGTAATTTGTAGGCCAAGTTTACAACTTGAACTCTTTGACATGATACATGAACTACTCCTTAACAATTCATTATGTACATAAGGCTGCTGACTTTAGAGCAAAATATACATGAACAGTCAAGCAGGGAAAGCTGTCTAAGATCTAAATGAAAAAAAAAACATATTGACTGGGTGGCAATAACCCATGCTTTTACCCTAAAATTGCTAGTTTTTTCATGAGTAGCACCCTCACGGCAGATAGAGTTTCTTTAGTCAAGTTTTTTTGTTTATTCAAAGAAAAGACTTGCCTTTAGGTCTGAATAATGTCATACAATAAAAAAGATAAATACGAACTTTATGGGTAAAACATGCTGACCCCAACAGCAAATCTGTTAATACATGACTGACTAATAACTGATCTACATAAATAAATTAAATATGGTATATTTTGATCCACCAGCTATATTTAAACGAAAGCATACAGTACATATGCATCTCGGCAGTACACATGTATATCTATTTTTTTCTGTTGTCCCTTTCACCATCTGTTCATCTGTGTAATTTGAGTATTTTAGTTGTTTTGTGTGTGCATTATAAATTGAATGTCTCGTGAAGTACAGGACTCAAAGGAAAGGAATGGTGGCATAGCCTACCATCACATTTATTGCCATTCTTCATTATTCTCCTTAACTAGATCACAGCTGGCCCCATTTGATTAGCCTACTGAAAATGTTTATATTGTACTGGAGACAGATTTCTGTACACGTAATATGAGCTGCATGGGTAACCATTTTAAAAATAGCTGCAGAAGTAGAGATACAGAGAAAGACCCAGTACTACTGGGATATTAGAGCTGTACATACCTTATCAGTTTTTACACTGATGAGACATGTAGAGCAAATATCACTTTCCGTTACTCCTTTGGGTTTAATTTTGAGTAGGTAGGTTGTGAGCCAATACTGTTATCTATCTGAACGATAATGGCCATTATTCCAAATTTCCTCTTGCCCTTTGGAAACTAAAACCCTTCTATTAAACTTTTTGGTATTCGATTTGAATATACAAAGGTACTCACATCGTGTTTTGTGCCCCGTGCTGCCAGATAGCCCACAGTAAACATGATCCTGAATTGGTGAATATATGCAGTAGTTATGAACTGGAAATAACCTGGGGTCAAGTCATGAGCTGGATTTGCAACCCAAAGTTCAGATAATGCTGTTACATTGCTCTGAATTCTAGGATATGTTCGGGACCTCTTGCAATCTAGGACAGGGTAAGTGGGTCAAAACATTAATGTAACTTTCTAACTTTTCTTTGACATGGACACCAACAGCATTAGCGGCAGAGAATTACAAGTGATTAAACTAACAGAAGTAGACATTACATCATTAAAGGTTTATTCTCCAGACGTTTGTCTTGAAATATTAAAACAAACACATTAATTTCAGGATCTAAGTGCAGGCTAAATTGTAAATAGTTAAAGGAGTATTTATTTTAAAAACCCAGTGACTAACACTCTGTGACACATGTACAAAACTATATAACATTTAGGATCTCATATTCAATTAAGTGTTCTCTGCTTCATAAAATCTTTAGTACACACAGAGCTACAATTATCTGCTATGCAGTGATCTTGGAGAGCCATATTACCAGTGTGTAAATTAATGGAACGGAGTGTGTTCTGTCTGATTCATACTAAATAAATGGCTTTTTTATCTAGGCATCTAGTTCATATATATACACAGTTTGATATGAAACCTGCCTGATGAAAGTTCCAGCTGAAAGCATGTTAGTTCCTGAAAGTCTACAGTCTTGTACACCCATTCATGCTGCTGAGTGCTAACAAAAGCAGCATCCTGCTGAACACATCTGCACTTGCTACTTTTAATCATCTTGTACCTGAACACAGTGCACATTCATCACCCCCATCGAGTGAAAGGAAGACCTCAAGGGAGCGTCTTTATGGCAGGCAGGGCAGAGATCAACCCCTCAATCTTCTAATCATCATCATGTCTCTCTCTCTCTCTCTCTCTCTCTCTCACATTCTCACACACTCTCACTTTTACTCTCTCTTTCTCTGGTTGCCACTACTGGGTTAGTATTGAGGTTAAATATGTTATGCTCTTGTCAGCCATCAGCAAATATCGGTCTCTTTAAGACAGTTTTTGTTTAGACAATAAGAAATAAGCTCAGGCAAATAATATCAACAGAGGAAAAGTCAGCATTGGTGGTTCACTAATTAAACAAAGTATTTGTGGTAGTAGTTGCAACCCACATAAGAATACCATCAACTGATGTGCACACTGTTTACTGGGTACTGAGCAGAAAGCGTACTCTGAATTTCCTCAAGCAAGCAATAGGGTCCTCGATTAAGAGCCTTGCTAAAGGACCAAATAGTGGCAACTTCGCAGAGATGGCATTTGAGCCCTGGATGTTTTAATTCAGTGTTTTGCCTTAACTACAAAAGCCTTGTTTATTAAAAGTGAAGCAGTACATTCTGCACAGTTACTTTATGTCGTGTGATTGCTCTTACAGACATAAAATGTGTTGATAATTGCATAAAATGGAACCAACAGTAAACCTCCGCTTACAAAAAGCAGTCCTGATGCATCTGTATATCAACATATCGGCTTTTAGATTTTAAATTTACAAGCTTAGTTCCACACTATATACTGGAAACAAAGATCAAACCACAGTTATTTAGGATAGTGGTTAATTGAAAAGCAAATTTTAAAAAGCTTATTAAACAGATGCTTTTCTTATAGGGCAAAAAAGCAGAGATGCAATGGTGGGAAATATTAATTACAAATTGCATACTAACACAGATACATTTCCCAAACTCTATAAAATACAAGTGCAAGTTAAATACAACTGCATAGCTTAGAGGGTGCAAAAAAAGTACAGTAACTAATAGCACAGTGTTTTTCCCCAATAGAAGTGTTCATTCAGTATTGATTCAATCTTTCTGTCTCCCTCAATATTTTTAGATATTGCATTATTTATCGAGGCTACAATACTCAAGTGCAATCAATAGCTTTTAAATGTTTTACACCTAGCCATAAAACACACAACAGCATATCAGAACACCACAATTAAGAGATCTATGGTGATGTGTACTTCAGCAATCTGCCTCATACGGAATTCATGCACAGAAGGCTGTAAATCATTACAGCAGCAAACAGAACTTACTGTGATAATGGGAGAACAAACAGTTTCCTTTTTAAAATACAGAATTCAGTCAGAGTCAAAAATCATGCATAATTTTCTGGTAATTCTTCAAGTTACTGTTTTCCCATATTTCCAGCCAATGTTGCATGAATATGTATAAGGCAGGTGGACTATGCATCCTTCCAAACAAGCAGAAATGATGCCAGGCACAAAGCAGTAGCTCCCAAAAGGTTCTTTCTATCAAGGCTGAAGGCAAAGGTGGAAAAACTCTCCCAGAAGTCTGAAATAGCTCATTACCCACACCCAAAGTGCTGAGTTTTTAAATTCAAATCGGAAAGAAAAAGATATAGATAAAAATATATGACATATCTTAAACCTTTTTACTATTCCATTACTTATTCCATTACATGTTTTTGTTTAATTGAACATATTGGAATAAAATTCAACATATAATTTGTTATGTGCGAAGATTTGGGCATTATGTATTTAAAAATAGCCCAAACATTATTTGTAGCCAGACAACCATATTCCTCTTAAAGGTTTTTTTCCCCTCGCTTGTTTTCTGGTTTAAAAAAATCCTTATTTTATATTTGTGTATATTTATCTTTTACAAGCACATGTACACACTGAAAATGAAAAAAATACACTACTTGCAATATTATCTATTTGTAATTTGCCCTCAATTAACTAAATTTGTTTTCAAATGTAACTTAAATTTCATCTAACATCAATTTCTAAATGACATTTTTGACAGTGACAATTCCAAGCAAAATAGATATCCTTTAGATATCCTATGTTACCTTTCTTTTTCATGCTGATCAGCTGCTCAGAATAGCATGGTTCTATTTGTACCATATTTTTTCAGAAGACATATAAACAGTAATGGTGAACATTTCTACCATTATACTAGGGGGTGGCCAAAATATACAAGAATGTAAATAAATTATTAATAATAATAATAATAATCATCATCATCATCATAATAATAAGTGTGTGACAATGGCATAGGTGATTAACACTGTCACTTTTTAGATGCAGAGATCTCTGCTTCAATTCCCATAATTGTTTGATTCACAAATAAAATAATGTGCTTTCAAATGGCACAGCTGGGTCAATGCACGTTTGTAAAGCTGGGACAATGAAGAATAATGGAGTGTTTAGGTGTGTAGGAATGCTCAATCATTTAATACCATATGTCACAAGAACAAACATTTCTGTGAATTGCAAAGCACAATGTCCTTGGGAAGAAGGCTGAGTGGTCGATTGGAGAAAAGGAAACGGTGTGAAAGTTACTGGGTCGAAGCAGAGGAGGGAGGGGGTCATTATTTATCCGCTTTTGTTTAAATTGTGCAACAACCACAAGTGAAAAGATGGATGGCTTGCCATACCAGTGGTTCAACAAAAAAGTGAATGTTTTGAGTGGCCTGGGAGTTGAGTTTACTTAAAGCTCTATCTGTGGTAAAAATGTGCAGGAAAGTCTGAAAACATAGCTAAGCTCCAGTCACTGATGACCACACAACTGAATTGCCATGGCATAATGCCCTGATATTCAAATGACAGATTTGCTGGGAAGAAATGTTACTTAAGACTGCAGTTTAAAATATAATAGTGGGCATTGGGATCTCTAATTTGATTTCCTGCTCATTTTTTCAGTGCTGATGAAATGAAAACAAATTAATAAAACGCAGGCCAAATTTAAACATCCACAAGCTGTACAACATTGGTACTGCACAGCATTTCCCTCAGATGCAAATGTAATCGTGTGGATCATCTATTTCTCATTCGCATATAATTAGACAAGTATTTCTTCCAGCCACGGATGATTCTCCCATTAACTACAATAACTGGTTCATCTCATGCACACATACAAAATATTTGCTACTTTACTTTATTACTATACATGTGGATTAATCTGACTCTAAAATATTTAAAAAATAATAATAAAAAAATAAGATAATAACATATATATATATATATTTTTTTTTTTTAAGTATATATATATATATATATATATATATATATAAAGGTCGCCAACTTCATGTGGCCTTCAGATTAGCTTAAGAACAGTTCGCAGAGAGCTTATGGAATGGGTTTCCATGGTCGAGCAGCTGCATCCAAGCCATGCATCACCAAGTGCAATACAGAGCGTTTGATGCAGTCACTGGACTCTAGAGCAGTGGAGGCACAATCTCTGGAGTGACAAATCACGCTTTTCCATCTGGAAATTTGATGGACGAGTCTGGGTTTGGCGGTTGCCAGAAGAACGGTACTTGTCTGACAAGTGCATTGTGCCAAGTGTAAAATTTGGTGGAGGGGGAATTTTGGTGTGGGGTTGTTTTTCAGGAGCTGGGCTTGGCCCCTTAGTTCTAGTGAAAGAAGTGAAACTAGACATTTTTATACAATTCCATGCTCCCAATTTTGTGGGAACAGTTTGGAGCTGGCCCTTCCTCTTTCAACATGACAGTGCACCAATGCCCAATGCAAGGTCCATCCATAAGACTGACGAGACCAACCATGAATGCATGTATTGTGACATAATGAAGCAAAGCATGATCATGTTCCTTCAGAAACTGGGCTGCAGGGCAGTATTCCAACATGATAATGATCCCAAACACACTTCATCAAGCATTTATTCAGATAATTAAGCATCTGTGGAGGAGCACAAGGTCTCAAACATCCACTAGCTCCGTGATCATGAAGGAGTGGAATTTGATTCCAGTGAAAACTTGTGAAGCTCTAGTAAACTCCATACCCGAGAGAGTTAAAACCGTGCTGGGAAATAATGGTGGTTTCACAAAATATTGACACTTTGGGCACAATTCGGCCATTTGCGCTTGGAGGTGAACTTACTTTTGTTGCCAGTTGCAAGACATGTTTTGAGTTATTTTAAGGGGAACAGCAATTTTACACAAATTATATAAGCTGTAGACTAACTATTTTACAATATAGCATAGTGTTATTTATTTTATTTATTTGGCTTCTTTAACGTCGCTATCGGCATCAGTGGCCATGTAAGCGACACACACAAGGTTATATCCAT
>JAVSBV010079161.1:0-10029 GCA_033117975.1 Parotocinclus spilosoma | reverse complement strand
TCTGTAGAAGTTGGTGAGGATGTCAGGAGGCAGACCAAACTTCCTGAGCCTTCGCAGGAAGAAGAGGCGCTGACGGGTGGATCTCACTGCTTTGTTGGTGTGGAGTGACCAGGTGAGGTCATCAGTGAGGTGTACCCCGAACAACCTAACACTGCTGACTCTCTCCACCTCAGCACCATCGATGTATAAGGGAGAGTGACCAACCCTCTGCATCTTCCTGTAGCTGTGTGTGAATCACTCCGGTTCCTTCCAAATCATATCATGCACATGTCCACTGGTCAGAAAAAACAGTAATGAGATCAAAGTGCCAAGTGGTCCAGCAGCTTTTTTTGATGTGAATATGACAAGTTTAAGAATATATGCATTTACAAATCAATCATTTATTTCAGGTCAAATCCTAGTATAAATCCCATTGATGTTTACAGAAAATAGAAGTCTATAGCACTACCGTTCATTTTTTAGCATATCTCTCTTACCAACTTATGTTTAGAAAGATCATTGTATTCAACCCTGATAACAGAATTAGTGTGAATATTGCCTAAAAGTGGTTTTATCCTTAAAGTACTGTTGCTGCAGATTTCAGTCTTGCATTTTTAACTTCTGGATTAACTAGTCTTGCGTTTCTGGAAATCCGCTACAAATTAAAATATTAAATTCAATTCCAATTTATTTATACATTGCTTTTTACAATGGTGCATTGTCTCAAAGCAGCTTTACAATCTTATATTATCTTAAAAGGCCAATCCAAAATTAAGCAAGCCTAGGGTGACAGTGGAAAGGAAAAACTCCCTGAAAGTGGTAGGAAGAAACCTTGGGAGAACCAAGACTCAACAGGGAGCCATCTTCCATGGGTTGCCTAGATGTTAATTAAATAAATACTTTACTTTAAATTAGGTAAATAACAATTTATAATTTATTATAATAAATAAAAACATCTATTTAAATGAGTAATAAAATAAATAAACAAAATAGATTATAAAATAAGTCTTTAGTGGGAAATCCTGCACATCGATCTGCAATATTGATTGATAAGCTGTCTATCTGAGTTCATGAGTGAGATTGCCTTCACTTTTACAACTTTGTTAAGGGCAGTCTGTAGTCTAAGTAGATAGTTAGATGGTTTTTCACTGGAATCTTGGTTAATGTGTAGAAACTCTGCAAACAGATCATCACTATCTTTAACTATGGCATGAACAGAATCCAGTAGGTCTATGTACACTTTTTGGAAAGAATGTGGGCCTAATAATTTCACTACAGTAGCAGCAGGGGCTAGTAAACTGTCGACAATCCTTCTTACCAGCTGTCCTTTGGTAAACCCAGGATCAGCTAGGTAAAACTCTACACTGCTTTGCCAGGCGTCATAATCGACCTCAGTACTAGGGCATGGCAATTGACCTAAAATGTCTTGGGCTTGACTAAGAGCAAGTGTGAGGAAATGGCTGTGCTCTTAACAACATGTTTAACAATTAAACGTTGCAATTCAGGTGGGTTAAGACAATCAGATGTAGGTTTAGACAGTTGTCAGTGGAGCATCCAGACCGGTGTTTGGTGTAGTAATTCTAGTAGTACCAACAGGCTACATTGTGATTAGTCTGATCCTGTTAGAATAGAGTCTTTCTGGTGTCCAGTCCCCGGAGGGATCTCAACATCTAGCTCATTAGGTAAGTTAGAGGAAGCTGCTGCTTGTACTATTTCAGTTGCAAGCCCTGTTTGGAAACGAGGTCAGTGATTCTAGCTAGTTGGTCCTGTAAAACCTGTTCAAATTACTTCTGACTGAGTTTGGCAATGTTCAGTAGCTATTGCATTGACCCAAAGCTCCTGGCACGCTCACCAAGTTTTACTGTGTAAACCACTCTTTGGTAATTACACTTCTCATCTAGATTAGTGAGGAGTGAAGTTCAAGGTAACAAGCAGACACACACCAGGGTGAAGTTACTTGTAACTTTTCATATCTAACAAAACCAAGACACAGCTGAACCAAGCAATCAGCACTACATCCTGCAGTGTTACATTTTCATTTAGACTTTTGAAAGTTTTTTTCAAATTTAAACATTTGTATTTGCATTTAACATTTGCAATTATCCCTTAATTTCATTTATCATGCAAAACAACTAAATATGTCACGTGCAAAAGAAATAAAATGGCTGTTCTCCCTCTCCTCACTTTCCTGAATCAAAACTGAATCAGTTAAGAGTCACAAAACATCAGTCTTTCAAAATAAAAGTAAATAACAAAGATCTATGAACTTTATCAATATAACAACTTTTTGTAAATTATTATGTATGGGTCTGTTTGTTTTAACATTATTTCTCAATACACTGATTAATACTGAGTTACACTAATTTGAATTACTAACTCACTGAGCACAGGGAACACACTGAAAAGTTTCTTCACCACTCTGTTTGAGCTTCTGTATACTTAACAGCAGGCTTTATTAAGTCTAATCACACTTCATATAAATGACATCCAGAAGAGATTGTTTTTGATTTTTTATTGTAATATTAAAAATTAAGTAAAAGGTGGATTTCTTAGCAGCTACTTCGTCCATCTATGCAGAAAGCTCTGGCAACCCTGGATAAAAAGGACCTCTTGGAGGATGAGCATGTACCAGGAGCTGAATGTTTATCTTGTGGAGGGCATGAGGACGTGGTTTGAGAAGCTGCAGACTGAAACACTGCAAGTGAACAAAAGAAATGATGAGATAAAACAAAAGTTCTAGAGATATTTCAGATAATTACTAAATGTTTTTGCATTTTATAATGAATTGGATTTTGGAGTAAATACCTTTAGGGATGGATTTCCTCTGGATGCTGTCATTAGAGAGAACACCAACTGGTGTCACGCTGTTTTTCTTTTACATACAAAAAGGAGAATTAATTATAGAAATAGAATTGACTTGCTGTCGTTATAAACAGTATAAGATGAGCTGAATGAAAAATTATACCTTGGGTTTTTTAATCCTTATCTTAGCCATGCTTGATCGAAGTCTGAATATGAAAGTGTCTCTCAGGATTTTTGCTCTACCAGACTTTACAGATCCATTCACAAAACATGGCTGTGGATTTTCTGGATCTGCTTCTGAAGCAGCATTGGTTTTTATTGGCTTCAGTGCAGAAGCCGGTCTCTCATTTTGCAGATCCACTTTAGTAGTAACGTCCCGGAGACCTTGTGGTTCCATCAGTGCAGAGTTTGAGAGCCTCCTAAATGACAGCTGCTGCAGATTCAGCTCCAGTGATTCCAGGAATCGTATCACAGCCTCCACCACAGAGCCAGTGACTTCAGAGGGTGGGAGCATTGCTTTGATGCTCTGAATAACCTCCCTAAGAACGCTTACAGATCCTGGTAAGAGGTCAGTCCTGACCTTAGGATCGCTGTGGACAGAGGTTTCATTAGGACTCAAGATGAAAACCTCTTTGAGTTTCGCCAGAGTGCATTTCAGGAGTCTTTCAGACACAAACTGCACTCTGGATTTGTAGAGCACTGGATCCACAGACAGAATGCCCTCATCATAGATCATCTGCAGTTCGTTCATCACGACCCTCACTACTCCTGCTCCTCCATCTGAAGTGCTGCTTTCCATCTGAGAACTGATCCCAGAACGTGGCTTAAAACCAAAGTCCTGTTGGTTGAAAGCCTCTGGTACAATCTCTGTAGTCTCATTCATGATGTGGCTAATCATATTTGAGGCCTCAATCAAGAAACCCTGTTCTGGATTCATCATCACAGATTCATATTCCCAGAACTTGCAGTTACAGAGCATGCCCTCCAGAGTCCTTTCACAGCGTGGTCTGAAACCTGGAACGGCGACTTCTTTGGCACATTCCTGAATTGTTAAACTCCTCATCAGTTTCTGCTGCTTAGTTTCTCTCACAGAAGGCTTGGCAGCGTCCATGACGGCAAAGGTTCTACTGGGAGGCACTGATGAGAGCTTATCAGACACAGCCTGAAGGAAACTGTAAAAGGGCGTGTCCAACCCATATGCATTCACATCATGTGATGTTCCTTCAGTGCTGTAGCTCAGCATGCTCTGCAAAATCATCTTCAAAGCCTTCGATGCAGCAGGGAGAAGCAAATGTTGCAACAATTGCTGCATCTTGGAGCACTGAGAAGCACTTATCCGTCCTGACACTGAATAGTGCTGCACGTGCTCCTGCATCTTAGATAGAGTTGCAGACAAGAGTTTTTCTGCAACAACCTTGCTGCTACGTCCAATTACCACAGGGTCATTACTGGAGTTCACCCAGCTGAAGACCTCTGTAAGTGCAGTGTTGATCTAAAACAAAGAGACGTCTCATTTTTACACACCGACAAACCTATGGAGTTGTAGATAGTAGATACTGGCAGTAATTAAGGTAGAAGTTTATTTACCTTATTTAGAGAGTCTTTTAAGACAATTTTGGTCAGTCTGAATACATTTTCCATATTCAGTACACTCTTCATCTCCAGAGGAAGCACATCACTGATCGACACGCTGACCTCTGCATGGATCTTGTTGAAAATGGGGTCTGCTGTGATTCCAAACAAGTCCATCAGGGGGTCACAAAAGACCGGCATCCCCATGTCACTGTCTAATAGGAAAGCATTTGAGTTAGTTATATACATTTCTGTATTTACACTGTAGTTAATGAATCATTTCTGATAAATACTTAATTGTTAATGTAAGCTGATGAACAACTTAACTTACCTTTAACACCTATTCCTTTAAGGAAAAGTAACCAAGGAGTGTTTTCAGCTTCATGGGTCCATTAAAAATGATATAAATAAGAAAAAACAGCAGTAATCCACAGAGCAACAATCTTATGCCTCGACAATACACCACAAAAACCACGAGCAGCAAAAATAGAACTCTGATTTAGAATGTGTCTGATTGTGACATCACAATGCAGCTCAGCAGGCTCATCGATGATGTAATTCTCCTGATGCTCCTGTTTTTCTGTACATAGGCTCTGTGTAGGAAATTAACACCAATTAAAAAAAAGAAATGTAAAGTGCTTATGGAATGAAATTAGCCTCTCAGCTGTGGCTCCAAAATGGCCTTGAATTCACTGTCATTAAACACCATAACAAATTTCGAATAATTCCGATTGCTTCAGTCAAAGTTACGTTTATTTATACTATACAGCACTTTTTTTACACTAGAACTTTGTCTCAAACTAACATCTAGGCCCCCAAGTCAAACTGAGCAAGCCAACAGTGACAGTGGAAAGGAAAAACTTCATAAATGTGATTAGAAAGAAACCTTGTTAGAACCAGGAATCAAAATGTGGCCAAACCTCCTTATGCAGCCTTGATGTTAAGTGTAAGAATTCATTTTTCTAAAAATAGATGAATAAAATAAAACAGTAAATTTTATTCATAGAATTAAAAATATAATAAAATATTTAGTTCAGTATAAATCCATAATATCAGTGGTGCATTCTGGTTGGGACGGGTGTCAAGTGAAATGAAATTTATTCATCAAGCACATTTCAAAACAGAACTTACAGCAGTTTAATAAATATCTATTTATCCAAATAAATATGTTTATTAACAAACAAAATAAAGTTAAACAGAAAAAAAACATATCTTAGATTTATACAGTCTGCACTGAAATAAAAGTCAAAGTAAATTTTGGTTTTCTTGGATTTTCCAGACTATCCCAACTTTCCTGATTTGGGGCTGCAATTCAACAATTTGATATTTTTTTATTTTCAAAAACTATCAGTACATCTGTCCATGAACTGAACCCCAACAAAAAGTGGGTCATGCAGGAAAACCATGACCCTGAGCACACTGTTTCATCCACCATATGATGATTAAAGAAGAATAAAATTTTGAAATGCAAATCAAAAGTCCTGATCTTAATCCAGTATAAATGTTTATTCCAGTAGAAATGAAACCCACCATAATTGCAGACTAAAACTTATTCAAACTGATGTGGCACTGATCAACAGTTACCGTTTCTGAAGGAAAATTTTTGATTGAGATTTCTTTAAATGGATTTAGATCAAGTTGGCAAGGAAAAGGAGTGAGTGATCATGATATCATCTTTAATTGGCTGCTATGTATAATATTACAGCTGTTGTTTACAGCTGGTGTTTAATTACTGGTTGAATTTACTACTTGAGCTGCTAGTGTTCCAGCAAAGACTCACTGCTTCTGCTCTCAGAAGCACAGGACTAGCACGTGGTAAGCACACTTCTCTCTTATCCTTATTCCACTCTTACTACTAGGTGGACAGATACGATGATTGTACTGTGCTGCACTCAATATTAAACCCAATTTTTAAACAATGTACATCAGTAAGAAAGTTGTGTTAGCTGTACTGTCATTCCTCTTAAATTATCAGGATAGTGATTTTGCTAACTGGCTGTTCTGGGCTGCTTTTACTCCAACTTTGTGCGGTTGCTTCCTAAACCGAGAAGCAACAGATCCCTGAGGCGACGTGCGGTGAGTCACTATGAAGTCTATATGCCATGGTTTGGTGCTGAATTGAATTCCATGCCCAAGAGAGTTAAGGCAGTGTTGGAAAACAATTTAGAGGTGGACTTACTTTTGTTGCCAACAGTTTAGACACTAATGGCTGTGTGTTGAGCTATTTTGAGAAAAGAGCAATTTTTTACACTGTTATACAAGCTGTAGACTGGCTAATTTACATTGTATTAAAATGATATATCCAGAGTCCATGACACTAAGTCAACTTCTGCTTTAATATTATTAATTTGTGAGTCGCCATTATTTGCACACATGAGCGTCTACCTCAACTGGTTTTAAGTCTGACACACATACACACACACAAAACTGGAGAATGTAAGAGATCTTATGCTCGTCCACCTTTCCATTTGAGAATGCCCCACAAATGCTTAATAGGTTTAGGTCTGGAGACATGCTTGACTCTTAAAGTCAGTTTATTTAGCAAGGCAGTGGTCATCATGAAGATGTGTTTTACGGTCATTATCATCTTGGAATACTGCACTGCAGCCCAGTTTCAGAGAGGAAAGGGATCATGCTCTGCTTCTGTATGTCACATGTTGGCATTCATGGTTCCCACAGCCAGCAGCACTTATGCAGCCCCAAACCATGACATTCCCATTTCAGGACATGGTTCCAGTAATCCATGTGCTTAGTCTGCATGTCTTCAGCAAACTGTTTGCAGGCTTTCTTGTGCATAATCTTTAGAAGAGGTTTTCTTCTGGGACGAAAAACCATGCAAACACTCAATGATCAATGATGTCAAAAAGGTCACTGACAAGGCTGCAGTGCCATTCAGGAGAAAAAGCTAATCAGGAAAAAAACCCATTTATCATAGAAAACACCCTGAGCTAAACCTATTACACCAACGAAGCAAGCAGAGATTAAGGTTGCTAATGTCCAAAAGGTTGTGACTTTACAGAAAGCCATTGCTGGATCCTTATCCCTGCTCTGTGCTTGAGTTAAGCTGACCCAATTTAAGTCTCTTTGGGTAAATGCTAGAGTTTTGAACTTCCTATTTATGTAAGGTAAAGGGGTTTAGCAGTGATATCTTGAGAACAGAAAAAACAGAGATTAAGAAGTGCTGTAAACCAATTGAAATCAATAGGATTTCTGCATTAATTCCTTAAAACACACAACTGCCTTAATTAACTCAGTAGGAACATTTATTGTTAATCAAACAATTGTGAGAGCATTTGTATGATATGTACATTCCCCCAGAATCCTAATTTGGTAAAAATGTGAACCAGGATAAATTACTCCAATATCTCCAATATCCAAATGTTCCAAATATTTGTTTTGTTGTTGTTGATTGACTTGCAGGTTTTGGGTGCAACACTTGTGGCTCAGTGAGTAGAGCTAGTAGCATCTGAGCAGCATCTCAGGGCCTGAGTTCAAATCCAACATGAAGGTTATGTGCAATCACTATAATGAGGAAATGTTATATAGTCTAGTTTGGTAGGCACAAAATGTGTTCCAACAGCATGAAACTATGGACCAATCTGCCATATATCAGGAAGTGGTGCAATGGTGTGGGGAATGTTGTTTGGCACAATTGGGGCCTGTTAATTGCCATCAATCACACTTGAATGCCACAGCTTATTTAAGTATTATTGCTGACCATATGCATACCTTTATGACTATGATTTACCTTTCCCCTAATTGTTACTTCCAGCATTATAATGTGCCGTTTCTCAAAGCAAAAGTTATTTTGCTGTTTCATGCACATGACTAGTTCAAAGCTCTTCCCAGGACAAGTGTAATAGAAAACATTTAGGGTGTGTTAGAGTGGGAATGAAGCTGCAGAAAATGTGTAATGAAACCATATCAATATCTAGCAGAATCTCAAATGCATGCTTTAAAAATCTGATGGAATCCAAACCATGAAGAACTGAGGCTGAGGCTGCTGAGAGGTCATAACTTGTATTACTACTTTGTATAGGGCTCCTAATAAAGTGCTACTGAGTATATTAACAATTCTTTATTACCACATAACTGTGGAAATTGTGGAATTATCTCATATCATTATCTGGGATACCTGGCTCTTTTTTTGAGTTATTAATACAAAGGCATATAGAGGCCTACTCATTAAAACCTGGTATTGTAGATGCTGGTAACCTTAAAAACACTACCTCCAGCACTTCCAATGACAATCAGAAAGTTATTGTTTTAAAAGTCATTATGTAGCTTTGGTTAACTTATAAATAAAGTTAAAATCTAAATAACTCATAAAACAAGGAATGGATAATGGTTGAATGAGGTAAAAAAACATATTTACTCTCGAAAGACCAAACTCAGACCCAGTAGGTCCCTAAGGATGGAGGTAGAAAGTCTGTTTAATGAGACAAGATACGTCTGGTTATACTAATTTTTATCTAAGTGGTTACAATTCCCTCTAAAGCAGGGGTCCACATTTCCAGTCTCTAAGGGCAATCGTTTGAAACAGATTTTTCTGCTTCAGCATACATACTAAACTTTAATAATGAGTTGAATTAGGTGTGTTTAAGCAGATGAATCAGCAGAGTGTGCTGGACTCTGGCCCTCTAGGACTCCTGCTGCACAAGATAGAGGAGCCATCAAACCATCATGCTGAGTCAATATATAGCATATAACAGAGAGTTAATAGTGAGTTAACAACCTCATCTTACATAACCACACATGCACACCAATAATATGCACCTAAACAACTACACATACAGTATCTGACAAAAGTGAGTACACCACTTACACCTACTGTATTATGCCTTTTCATGAGACAACAATGAAGATATGACAATTTAATACAATGTAAAGAAGTCAGTCTCAGCCTGTATAACAGTGTAAATTTGATTTGCCCCTGACATCATCTGAGCCTGTTTATCTTGGTCTCATCGGACTACAAAACATGTTTCCAATAATGGTTCCATGTTTGTAGTCTGCTTGTCTTAAATTTGATTTTGATACAGTGTGCGGTGTATGATCTAAGCATTGACATGCTGCCCCCCACCCCATTAACTTCCACAGCAATGATGGCAGCACTCCGGTATCTAATTTCAAACGTCGGCCTCTGGATATGATGCTAAGCAAGTACACTCAACTTCTTTGGTTTGATCATGGTGAGGCCTTCTCTGAGTGGAACCTGTGTAGTGTCTGGCCAGGTCAGAATTACCAATTATTCTCATGGGATATCCTATTTTGACCACAGAGCACGATGTATTTCTCTTTTTATGTACCATTTCTATTCACTAGATAAATAGCACTATGCATACATGATATGACCCATCAGGTCTGACTTCTCATTACTCAGGCACCTTGCATCTGGAATGCTGAAAGCAGGTACCGAAAAAAGGTCACATATTACACACACCTTTATGAGGAGAAAAAGGAGGCACAAGCAATTTGCCTTTTCCCTAGAGACAAAATTCTAAGCAAATTACCAGACAATTTGGAAGCATATGCACATGCTCTCAACAAATAGTGATGATGACTGGTAAAAATATAACATAACAGAGCAAAGAGAGAAAGAGAGAGAGAGAGAGAGAAAGAGAGAGAGAGAGAGAGAGAGAGAGAAAGAGAGAGAGAGAGAGAGAGAGAGAGAGA
>JAVSBV010079150.1:0-10029 GCA_033117975.1 Parotocinclus spilosoma | reverse complement strand
TAATAATAATGATAATAATAATGATAATAATAATAATAATAATAATAATAATAATAATAATAATAATAATAATAATAATACATTAGCAGTAATAATAATAATAACAATCATCTTTATTGTTTCTATATTTGGTGCTGGATTTCTTTTTCTCCTTTTATGGAGCTTCGGTTTCGGAGGGAACAGCTGAGGGAGGGGGGGTGATCAGGAGGAGGAGGAGGAAGGATATAAAAGAACCACAGGTCCTGCATTCATTCATTCATTCAGTCTGTGAGGGAGGAGCAGCTACTCACCCCAAATCCGGTAGGAAAAACTTTAAAACTTAAAAAGTAGCTTAAATATAATTCTATAGTTATTTTAGGTTTTTCCTAAATGCAGCTTTTAACATTTAAAACAAAAAAAAAAAGAATTTTAATAATAAACTAAACTACTGTAATGTAACTTTAACTGATCTATTGGTTATTTATAATAATAATAATAATAATAATAATAATAATATTGATTGATTATGGTGTGTGTGTGTGTGTGTGTGTGTGTGTATCAGACACCATGTGTGATGACGATGAGACCACGGCTCTGGTGTGTGATAACGGCTCTGGGTTGGTGAAGGCGGGTTTTGCCGGTGATGACGCCCCTCGTGCCGTGTTTCCCTCCATCGTGGGTCGCCCTCGCCATCAGGTGATCATCAGCCTCCCTCAGAACCCATTCGGAGCCCTTACAGATCCAGCAGGGGGTGCTGTGTGACGGTGTGTGTTCTGTCCGTAGGGCGTGATGGTGGGCATGGGGCAGAAGGACTCGTACGTGGGCGACGAGGCTCAGAGTAAGAGGGGCATCCTGACCTTAAAGTACCCCATCGAACATGGCATCATCACCAACTGGGACGACATGGAGAAGATCTGGCACCACACCTTCTACAACGAGCTGAGAGTGGCCCCTGAGGAGCACCCGACCCTCCTGACCGAGGCCCCGCTCAACCCCAAAGCAAACCGTGAGAAGATGACCCAGGTTAGAATGAACCCGGATTAATAACGGCGATTCCCTGTATTACCAGCAGGGGGCATCAAAGCCCACAAAACACTCTGGGTATGTACAAAAAAAAAAAAATATATATATATATAAAATAATAATCATCATCATAATTGAATTACCAAATATATTAAGCTAAATATATACAAAAAAATAACAATAAAATAAATAAAACAAAATAGGAAACAAAAAGGATAAATATGAAACAAAGAAATGAAATAAAAAAAAAAAGCAGGCTACAATAATATAAAAAAATTATAAGAAAGTAAGAAAATAATATATAAATGATAAAAAATAAATAAATTGGAACAAATGAATAACAAAAAAACGATTCTGGTTCTATAAATTTAATAAATATAAAATCAAATATTTAAAAGAAGATCAGAAATAAATAATAAAAAGATAGAAATAAATAAAGATTAAATATATCTGACTGTTTATATGGATATTTAGATGAAAAAGAACAAAACGGCTGAAGGAAAAAAGGAAGGAAATAAATACGTAAATAAATAAATAAATAAATAAAATGCGAACGAAAACATATTAAATAAATGTGAAGAAATAAAGTAAAAATTAGAGAAATAAAAAAAAGTAATGAATAATAAGATTTAAAAAAATAATACAAAATTAGCAAATAATAAAAATAAATCTAGGGTTATAAAACAAATAAAAAATATAATAGAAAAATAATAAAATAAAATTATAGTTAAAAAATATCACATATAATTATTAGCTTAAAAATGCGTTAATTCTGACAGGATTTAATAAATTAGATGTCAAATAGATTTACAGATGATAGATCTGATTGATCAGACTGTAATCAATAATCAATAACAATCAATAATAATCAATAATGGTGTCGTTGTTGTTCTGTGCAGATCATGTTCGAGACCTTTAACGTTCCGGCCATGTACGTGGCCATCCAGGCCGTCCTGTCCCTGTACGCCTCGGGCAGGACCACCGGTGAGACTCGTACAGCTGCAGAGGTTCAGCTTATTTAGTCCAGCCTTTTGACCTTTTTTGAAGATAAAGCACTGAATATCGGGACGGGGAAAACCGTAGGATAAGATAAACACAAAAAATAAAATAAAAAAGCCGTAAGCGTAAGGTCAGTAATCAGATCCTAATGATCGTACGTGTTTTTTTTCCCGTACGTGTTTCTGTTGCAGGGATCGTCCTGGACTCGGGTGACGGCGTGACCCATAACGTACCTATTTACGAAGGTTACGCCCTCCCCCATGCCATCATGCGTCTGGACCTGGCTGGACGAGATCTGACGGACTACCTGATGAAGATCCTGACTGAGCGCGGCTACTCCTTCGTCACCACGGGTACGAAGTAAAAACCTTATTCATAGTAGACCGTCCTCCACCAGCCTTTCCTGTTGGCACGGTAGGTAGGTAGGCAGGTAGGGACGTCTCTTGGTCCGGTGGCTGCGCTTTAGACCGCTGCGGCGCTCCCTCGGCGTGTCCGCATACTTTTGGTCCTGTTTT
The DNA here is from genome assembly GCA_033117975.1 of Parotocinclus spilosoma. Taxonomy (NCBI): domain Eukaryota; kingdom Metazoa; phylum Chordata; class Actinopteri; order Siluriformes; family Loricariidae; genus Parotocinclus; species Parotocinclus spilosoma. The sequence continues at coordinate 7,513 of JAVSBV010079150.1, read as the reverse complement.
GACCGAGCTGTTTCCCGAGCAGCCGAGCGTGAGATCGTGAGGGACATCAAGGAGAAGCTGTGCTACGTGGCTCTGGATTTTGAGAACGAGATGGCCACGGCCGCCTCCTCTTCCTCCCTGGAGAAGTCGTACGAGCTGCCGGACGGTCAGGTCATCACCATCGGGAACGAGAGGTTCCGCTGCCCGGAGACCCTCTTCCAGCCGTCCTTCATCGGTCAGGCTGTTTCCTGTTAGCGTTAGCGTTAGCGCCGGAGCTTGGGTCGTGCTAAACCCCCGGGGGGGGGGGGGGGGTCCGTTTCTCACAGGTATGGAATCGGCCGGGATCCATGAGACCACCTACAACAGCATCATGAAGTGCGACATCGACATCCGCAAAGACCTCTACGCCAACAACGTGCTCTCGGGCGGGACCACCATGTACCCGGGGATCGCCGATCGCATGCAGAAGGAGATCACCGCCCTGGCCCCCAGCACCATGAAGATCAAGGTAACAGGGATCAGGGATCAGGGTGCCACTCCCTCAGCCCTTACCCTGCTCCTGTCCCAAATCCTAACATTGCTGGTTTTGGTTTCGGTTTCGGTTTTGGTTTCCAGATCATCGCCCCCCCGGAGCGTAAATACTCGGTTTGGATCGGCGGCTCCATCCTGGCCTCCCTCTCCACCTTCCAGCAGATGTGGATCAGCAAACAGGAATACGACGAAGCCGGACCGTCCATCGTCCACCGGAAGTGCTTCTGAACCCGGCTCTGCTTCCACCGCACCTCCGTCACGTCTGCTGGATGGAGACGACCACGAGCCTGGACCGGAAGGTCATGATTTAGGGATTCGCTGGCGTTCCATTAGGAAAGGAGGAAAGCGAGAAGATCAAGAGGAGCTTCCTGAAGAGGAGGAGGAGGAGGAGGAGGAGGAGGAGGAGGTGGAGGGTCTACCTGACGGAGGAGGAGGAGGAGGGTGGAGGTCAAAGCAGGAACGGGGAGATCTTCTGAAAAACAAACCTCAAACACAAAACCAAACTCTCCATGCACCGGGACTGCCGGGATTGGATCCCGAACAACACAAAGTGCTAACAGTGGGGTAAGTATGCTAAAGTTTGTGCACCCCATTGGCTGGCCGGGTGCCAAAACTTTAGCATCGCCCTGCCTCCGTACAGAACGGAGTGGATTTGTAGTTCGGTATTTATCGCTTTCTAAATAAACAGCAGCCTCCGTCAGCGCGTCCTTATTGTGTGGGCGTGGTTTGGCATGTTCTCCTCTCCTGTGTGCGATGGGTCTTTATGGTGGAAAATGACAAACAACAACAACAACAACAAAACAAAAGTCCTTTTGATCATCAAAGGTCTGTTTTTATAGCCATTTCATTTATTCTTATAAGAAATAAAAATAAAATAAAAAACAACAATATAAAAACAAATAATAACTTTCATCCCAAAGCTGCTTTGTTTGTTTAGTTATTTAGTAAAATATGAAATAATTTATGAATAAATCAGATTAATCTGTAAATTCCTTTAGTAATAAATGCGAATTGATTCCTGTTTATTACGATGTTATGTTTATACATCACCATAATACCGCCGCAAAAAAAGAGCTTTCATTATTTAATATATGTTTATATTCTAAATGATAAATATAATAATAAATGTTAATTCAGGGTTTTTTTCACTGATAAAATTATAACATTTAAATCACACTGGACTGAAACAGCAGCACAGATCAAAGGTTCCATATATTATATATATTAAATATATTAAATATATTATCATATTCACTTAGTATAAAATCTTATTTTAATTCTAATTGCTTAAAAGTTAGCATTAAAGGATTTAAAGAGAGTTAGGGCTTCTGTTTCTAATTAAAAACACAGAGTGTGTAATAATAATAATAATAATAATAATAATAATAACAATGATAATAATAATAATAGTAATAGTAATAATAATCATAATAATAATAATAACAATGATAATAATAATAATCATAAATAATAATAATAATAATAATAATAATAATAATAACAATAATAAATAAACTTTAAAAACTACAGGAAGTATTAAAATATTTAAAGAAATGGATAGAATATAATACATATATTTTAAACCACTAAAAGCTGAAAATGGCATTAAAATTATATATATATATATACAAACAAACAATTGAACAAATGAATGCACGTGTTCATTTTTAAGAGCTTAAGCACTAAAAATTCTGCTACAAATTCCACTTTGGTGATTATAAAGCTGTTAAAACATAAATTAGAGAATGTAAGTAAAACTTTGGTTTAGCTTCTGGGATAAATAAAAAAAAGAAAAGAAATCTTTTTATATTGTAGTTGCAGTTTTCGAGCACTAGATGGCGGTGATACATAAAGTCAGTAAAAGTAAATTAAAAACCGGACCAGTTTTCATACAAACAAAGGCAAATAAAGGGCATTCTTATAGAATTATTATTATTATTATTATTATTATTATTATTATTATTATTAATAAAGCAGTTTTGTTAAATTCTACTAGATTTATATTGAACTCTCATTATTAAACAGCCTTTAAATCTTTAACATTAATATCTTGAGTTAAAGTTATCCTGATTAAGGAAGCTTAGCTCATGAAGTGAAATATTTTGCTTAATTAAATATCAAATAAACCAAGATTTATATAAAAAAAACATTTAAACAAATGTATCTGTCCTATTTAAAGTCTGTTTGTCATTTTTAGAAAAAAAATTGTTGAGGGGTTGTTAGTCCAAACAATATTTATTATTATTATTATTATTATTATTATTATTATTATTATTATTTAATATGATTTTTTGAAAATTATTATTATTATTATTATTATTATTATTATTATTATTATTATTACTAATTATAGACTTTTTTATTGTTTGTTTTGCGGATCCGCTGACGATCATATTTGAAGAATACAAAATTATATATATATGTTTTTGGTATTTCTCGGATCCGCCGCAGCACCAATGGTTGAAATTTAAAAATATATTTATTTATTTTTTATCTTTTCCCGCCCTCCGGTGGAGAGCCAACGATATTGTTCTGTTCATTTCATTTTTTTCCAGATTCACTTTAATTTAATTGTAGGTTAAATTGATTTTATTTTTAAATAAAAAATGTATTTTTATTTCTTCCTCCTTTCTTGTATTGATTCCACATCGTCCTCGAGAAATTGAAAAGTGCTGAAAAATAAATATTTATTTGTATTTTTTTTTCCTCCCTCCTCAGTAGATTCTTAAGTACAGACATCTGAGGAACAAGCAAATAAAAAAAGTCTGGCCTTATCAGTTGTCCAGCTCAGATCGGTTTAGGCTCCTAAATAAAACCACTCTGTCCTCTAGTGGAGATAGGTAGCATTGTTCAAAGATATCTCTGCTTGCCTGACTGCCATCCATACAATTTTGTGCTTGTTGAAGATATTGTACAATTCCAAACACATTTATTATATTAAACACAGGGCATTTTGGACAATTGCATGCTTCTAAGGAAGCCTTAAGGAAGTCTAAGGGTCAACCCTTGAAAAACAACCCCATAGCAAACCAAACTTTACAGTTGGCACAATGCAGTCAGACAGGTATAATTCTCCTGGCATTCACCAAATCCAAAACTGTATGACTGCCAGCGATGAATCACTCCATAGAAAAAAATTATCTTGCTCCAGAGTGCTTTACACCAATCTAAATTAGTGTTGGCATTAGATAGGGCTAATCAAATCAGTGTCTGCATTTTATTTTTTGTCCACATACATGCAGTATGCTCAGCGAAACACTGAAATTAGTCAACAAAGCTTGTTTGAATAATTTTTTTAAAAAGGTATGGATTTTTTTAATTGAATTTTTAAAAGTTTCAAATGTTTAACAAGATTAGGAAATCTTGTTCGGAAATATTTGTATAATTATCCATCCATCTATTACCTCCCACTTAATCCACATGTGGTTGCGGGCCAGCCAGTGCCCAACCGGCACCTCTGGGTACCAGGGCAGGAACAACCCTAGAAAGGGCGCATATCCATCGTAGGGCAAACACACAGTCATGCACACAGTCACACACTAAGGGCCACTAGAGACAACAAATAGCCTACACGCATGTCTTTGGACTGTGGGAGGAAACCGGAAAACCCGGAGGAAATGCAGACTCCACACAGAAAGGTGTGAACCTGGGATGTTCTTGCTGTGAGGCAGCGGTGCTACCCACGAGCTACCGTGCTGTCATTATTATTATCTCTTTTTTTTTAAATTATTGATAGTAATAATAATAATAATAGTAATTAACATTATGGCAAGCAACCAAGTGAGTGACATTTCCTAAAACTAAAACAGCTTTGCATCAATATGGCACCTAATAAAACAACACAAGAATAGTTTGACAAATATATTTTCCATCTGGCTTAACTTAATAAAACAATTTCTCTGCACGTTACGTTTGATACATTAGACAGTTAGTGCAGGGTGAACAGATCCACAAGTTCATGGTGAAAGCTAAAAAGTAGGCCTTTTTGTTCTCACCGTTCCTCCTGAGCATGCAACGGTAAATAAGACTGATCAGATGGTTGGCTTCCATAGCCGAGTAGAACTCCAGTTCTTCATTCATTTCAACCCTTACTAGAGACACCAGATTTTGCAGAGATGATTCTTCAGTTAAAAGGATATATTTTGCTGATCCAATATCAGAATTGTCCTCATTAGTACAGCTGTTCCATATTCCAGCTGTGTGTTCCAGTCAGTTTGATATACACCGTGAGAGTTGCTGCATGGTGGTAAGAGAACTTGGCTGTTTGCTACGTCGTCTCGGAGCGAGTTCGGCCTTAAATCAACCCTGGGAAGAGATGCTGCAGGAGCAGAATGACACCCACAAGCAGCACAGCACACAGCAACAAGACCAGCCAGGCTGGAACAGATCCTGAAGACAGCACAGAACAAAACATTGCATTCTCAGCACTAATCATACTGCACAAGTGTTTAGAACAGACAGTACCGTGTTACAAAGCACACCCGCGTTAACAGGTTAAACACGTTCCAAACAGCCCAGCACAAATATCACAAGGCTATGGCTATGAAAAAATGTATGGATTCCGTTATACTAAAGCAAGGTTGTTGTTTTTCTTAATTTACCTGAATAAACTAATACAATAATTAGAGTTAATAATTGGCAATATAACATTCAATAAAACTTTTTTTTTTATTTCTAAAATGGAAACAACAGCTTACTCCAAGAAAAGTAACATATGGCAATAATGCGTAAGAACCAATTAAATCATTTAAGGGAGTGGCAATTCAGGTGGTTAAGAGAGATGGGTTCAGATAGCTTTTTGATATTTTAGACCCAAGATATACACTGACTAAGTATTGTCTAATTATCATAATTTTTGCCAATATGACAAACCCCTATTACACATGGTTGCATTTAGCATTTGGCACTCCGGTCCTACTACATAAAGCACTGTCCCTTCATGTCACTGTGGCCAGAGCAGTAGCACTGGTGGTCGAGGTCGTGAATTTGCATCTCAGCGTCAGCTATGATCTTGGAAAGAAGTTTTTCTCACAAAAATGTATTTACCCTGGAAGTGAAAGACTTGCATTGAAAGTGTACTGCGACTGCGGTTTTATAGAATGTCTTCCACAGAGCAATGGATTTGCAGAACTCAGTCTTTCAAATGCAAGTCAATGATCCCTACAAAGTCAAGCAATCTCACTCTGTTTGAAAGGAAATAATATCAAATGCTATCACTGGCACATTAATTAGAAGGAAAAAAATCCGTGACAACTTTTAAGTTTGCTTGCCATCCACTATGAAGACCAGAGTTCATACTCCAGGTTGCCCATTACAGAGAGGTAGGGGAGAGCAGGTGCATTGGTGCCCTGTAGAGGATGTATATTGACCTTTTCCCTACTTCCTCTCCGGCATTGGCTTCTGAACACCTCTCCCAACCCCCTGCAACCCTGCCCATTTCACGTAGGGATAAAAAGTTGAAAAATGCCCCTTATTTTTTCAAATACACAGTATGCATTTTAAATACATCCAACTAGATGTCATTACAAATATGAATATGCGAATACCACAGAAAGTAATGGGTAAGGGGGTCTATCTTTTAGTCTATGTCAGAAACATTGCCACTACATTAAAAGCCACCATATTGGATCATGGGTAAGTTTTTCCAAAGGATAAGTGGTTATGTAGGCCAGAAGACGACCAGCTGCCATATCATAGCTGCACACTTCAAACACCCGACTCCCAGAAAGACCACCAATTTCACACAGCACTGTTGCATCTCTCATAGCTAAATTCAGAGAAACCAGGACTTTGGATGGCAAGCCAGTGCTACCAATGAACAAACCCCCAAAATGGTTTTAAGCGTGCGCCATGTCCTGTGACTTTTGACTCACCCTGTACAGATTCTGACTGATCACAGCTCTGAGTATTAGGTAGCAGTGGCTGAAATGATATGTACAATTTCTCACATTTCTATTTAATTCATTTTTTATTTCTTACATCTCTGTCCATTTGAGGCTTTCTTCTCATCAGTTCTCTCAACTACTCACTACATCATCATATAATGCAATTAGGTCATGTGGAACACATGCCGATTTGATGCTTTTGGATATAACAACTATGATAATTCCTCAAAACAACTAAAGAAGGTCATCTGAAATCAGCATCTAGTATTGAGGCATATGTTTCATGATATTATTTAGAACAGCATGTGTGTATTTGTGTGTGTGGGGTGGGGGTGGATTTAAGAGAGAGAGAGAAAGTGAGAGAGGGGACTGATTTATTGTTAAGACTTATTCATAATTACAGACCGTGGTTTGCCATGTGAATCGTGATTTGTGTATTTATCCCAGACTACACATGGAACGCCTCATGGATAATTACACTGGCTACAGAATAATTACAACAATATAGTATATTGGCTTTACATATGATTGAGCAGATCACGTTTTTGGAAATGGTAGCTGGCAGAAAAAGAAGTCGCTCTGTTGTTTGGCAGCACTATTCCATCATTAGTCAGTCTGGTGAAATCGAAATCTAACAGAGCATCATGCTCTGGAAGGTAGAGTGAGCCAAAAGTATTTAACTTTCCAACCACTGCAACCAATCAGAGCCCTCTGCACTGTTATTATTAACATTTTACAATATTAAAAATACACTGCTTTTCGTGTTTGACAAAATATGTGTAAAAATTCTACATTTACATTTACGGCGACTTCCAACTCATACAGTCTTACAATTCAAGCTATGGTGGGTTAAGGGCCTTGCTTAAGGACCCAACTGTGGCAGCTTGGTAAAGGTGGGATTTGAACCCAGGACCAGCAGGTCCAGAGTCCAGTACCTTAATCGCTAGGCTACCGAAATCCCAAGGTGTTCCTTTGGAAAAACTGATCAAATGGACAGTGAGTGTAGAAACAATGAGATGGTAATAATGCTAATCCTGATTGGTATATTTAAGCAATAGAACACGAGAGGGAGTGTGTTATCGCGAATAACATCACGGCTGTGATTTGGTCGTAGTTTA
>JAVSBV010079129.1:0-10029 GCA_033117975.1 Parotocinclus spilosoma | reverse complement strand
GTGTGTGTGTGTGTGTGTGTGTGTGTGTGTGTGTGTGTGTGTGTGTGTGTGTGTGTGTGTGTGTGTGTGTGTGTCGAAATGAATTTGCATGGGTAATTCCAGTAGAACACCAAAAGTTTGTTATGAGACGTGATCATACTAAAACTGTATGTTTACAGCTCAGATTGCTTTTGGTGGGGAAAACAAGCAAAGATGTTTATTCTCTGTTCTGCCACAAAAAAAAACTGTGCTGTAGCAAACTCTTGGTCAGCATAACATAAAATGTAATTTGTGTTGACAACTGTTTGGGATCCTTTTGACCTTCCTCCTGGTTCTGATTAGCATTTGATGTCTTGAGAGGATGAGCAGACCATCAGTCCTCTGTGGCAATGTGGTGGTAGTTTTCGGGCAGTTAATAGATGCCATTCAACTGGCTTAAAGACCTAATGTTTATACCCAGGAGCCCAAGGCTATGTGCCGGTCCTTACGGAGGAGGTACATGCTGTGCCACAGTATATTTGGAAATGGCATTTCACTGTCAATGTTTTGATCATCTGTTTGCGTTATAGATAAGACACATAGACACGTAGCTGCTCATATCTGGCCACATGTCAGTTCATCTGTAGACACACAATAGTTATAATGATAATAATACTTAAAATAATAATAGCAATAATAACATTAGTAGTAATTGAAATAATATATCCGCAGGTTGAAGCATGAGCTTGCATGTCTGACACGATGGCGTATGTAATCATAATGAATGAGGTCCATCGGACAATCTTTGTTTGCGTAACATTAGCATTGCAGTTACACCATATTTTAACATGAGAAACTCCTATGGAATGTGTCTTTGAATTTTTTGTACATTCCATAAGAGCAATGCTTTCTGAGCAGGATATGTGTGTGTTTTAGGCCTGGCTGACTCCACCCATGTTTTGATTGGGACTGTAGTGGCCTAGTGGTTAAGGTACTGGACTCTAGACCTGAAGGTCCAGGGTTCAAATCCCACCTCTGCCACAGTTGGGTCTCTGAGCAAGGCCCTTAACCAACAATTGCATTGATTTTAAGACTGTATTAAACTGATAATTGTAAGTCAGTCTGGATAAGGGCATCTGCTAAATGATGTAAATGTAAATGAGAACACTAGTTGTCATTTTTTAAAATTTGAATTTTTATACAAAGTTGATGTTCTCAGTTGCTATAATACCAAGTTTGTGTAGGTTGTGTAAAAATCTTTTGTTTGTGATTTGGCATATTTATGCAAATTTGCCAAAAACTGAAGTGGGTAGTTCTTGAGGCTTTCTGTAGTATACGAGGCAAGACTTTACTTCATGGGCGATAAGAGATATGTGCCCCCCCCCCCACCGTAGGCTAATCAGTGTTATTTTTGTTGCCTCGGGAGATGCTCACAAACTTTTGGTAGTTTGTAGGCAACTACACAAAGACACGTAAAAAAAAATCTGAAAATCGGCAATGAAGTTCTACACACTGTGTGCTTGAACCCTAATGATAATTTAGAATTTTAGGATTTCATACTGAAATTGTTTACATGTGTATTATACAAAGCTTATGATACAACTACGTCATGTAATTAGTCCAGAGGAGTTTAGAAAGTGTTCCAAATCAAGTGATAAACAATCAAGTCTAACCCTAAAGACTGTTGGTTTTTCACAGACCAATCATTGTGTTTTCCGAGTAAAAGCAAAACCAGAACAACAACTGTTCTTCTGTAGCAGTTCTGGGTCAGCAGCCACAAATGAGCCTAACATCACAGTGTACACTGCCACTGAACCACGGAACAGTGTGTTCTCTAGAGTAAAGAAACATTCTTAACCATTCGGGCAGATGAGGCTGTAATGCTTGGTGGGGGAGTCATTGTTTTGGCCTGGGATGGATGCTGTTTTGCTCTTTAGATCTAGTGACTCTTAATGCTACACCATACAACGGCATTCTAGATGAGGCAGTAGGGATGTTCAAAACACACATGGATGCGATGTGGTGGCAATTTGGTGTATGTCACCATACATACTGCATGTATTTGACTTTATTTGAGTTACAGCTGATATATTTTTGGATCAGATCCTCTGACGTGTTTCACGCTGTGAAAGCTTGTGGTTGAAAGATACCATGCAGATTTAGCTTGCAGTGTCAGAAATTGATTTGATTAAAACCAGACCTCTATTTAGTGCTATTCAGAACTTAGCAACTATATTCTGCAGCTTGTAGCTCAGTGTTAGTATCAGATATTATTTTAGTTACTGACAGAGCTTAGAAATTGAAATAATGTAAAAAATAAAACAGGGGGACTCCTTGATGAACATATATTTTTCAAAAACGTAAATTTACTTCTCCGTCTGACACCGAGCCCACTTCTTATATGCCTGGGACCACAAACCCAGCCCCACATTTTTATGAATCTCTGAGACTTTAGGGCCCCTGATGCAAAAATGTAGAGACTTCACAGAAATACAGGAAGCCCCTATGATGGAAGAAAAGTGAGACAAAGATGGAACCAGGATGAACGGGGAGGTAGTCCTGTTCTTCTGGGTTCTATCCTAGCTTTTGGTATGGGGGGTGCTGACCTATGGAGTAGCAAATTCACCGTGACACCTTATGTTCCTTAATCTGGTAATAACAGCTTCAATTTAAAAAAAGGATGTGGGGCGTAATTTGGCATTGGGCTTGTTATGAGTTCCTTAATTAATTAAAATTCATTACTTGTGGTTACATAATAACCTGCTGTGTCACTGGTCAGTTTACGTGCCTAAATTAGTGTGAATCGAAGAAAACGTAGTCAGAGCTTTAGAGTTTTATTTTTTTGCTGACGGGCTTGCGTAAACCGATTTATTATATAACTTGACCAAACACAACATTGCTGAAACACTTATTATGGGTTTGCTGCATCGACTGTATAAAAGGCCCACCCCACCCCCCTGTTGTGAATATGAAGCTATAATACACACATTTCATTTCAATTACAAGGACATATTTTTACTCCTTGCTAATACTTGGTTAGAACCCCATTTGCTCTCAGAATTACCTTAAATCTTTGTGAGATGGATTCAACAAGGGGCTGGAAACATTTTGGTTTAGATTTTGGTCCATATTGTCATAATAGCATCATGCAGCTATTGCAGATTTGTCAGCGGCATGAATGACCTGTTCCACTACATCCCAAAGGTGCTCAATTTGATTGACATCAGAATAATCAATATCACCTTTAGTTACCTGTGACGAACAACAAACATTTTGAAATGTCTGTATTGAGAACTTTTAAACCACCAGCAATAATGCAAATCGAATTGCAGCAACCAATTTTGGTCTCCTTTGATATGCTACATGACCACCTTCCCAATGGAAAATATACCTTTTTCCAATATGGTGGCTTTCAACATAGCGTCCATATTCTGGACATACACTAAAAGACAGGATAGGACATGCCATTTTCCCTTTTGGTTTCTGAAAAAAGGGTGTCTTGTGGCTTTTGACTCACCCTGTCTTTTGTAAAATATAACATTAAATAATATATAGATTAAAATTATTATTAATTATTATTATATTCTAGTGTTAGTTGAACAAATGCTAATATAACTTTTAGAAGTAGTTGATGGTGATGGTTATTTTTCCAGTCTTTTCTCAAACGTAGACATAAAGCCATCAGAATATGGCCAACATCATTTACAAAACCCCAAACCTATTTTGTCCTACCAGCAGTCTGGTGCCAGTATACCCTCAATATAATAAACAGTGCTAATAATTTTGTTCTAAGGAGCCTCGGACAGAGCAGTCCAGAGCACTTGAGCTGAAGGCGGGAGCTTTGATGGCAACAGCTTGATTGAAAATAGGTCCATCCTGTTCCCTGCCTGCATCCTTCTAGCCAGGTCCCACTTAAATCCCTCCAGGCATGTTCCAAAGAACACCAAAGCTCTCAGGTGAAGGACTCAAATACAAAAACATTATTTGGTCAAAGTTGCTGATGCTGTATATTATGATTTCCAGCTCCACACAATCTTTAGAGTTATTCTGCATTCGGTTGCATTTAGGATGGCCTACCATTTCAAATCCACTCCTTTTTTAATTTATCTGAACAAAATGCCATACCCACAATACAGCCTTAGTGATTAACCTGAGTTTGTTAAAAATGATTTGGCCAATAAATTTGACATTTGAGAGAAGTTTATTTGGGGATTGTGTGGTTTGATAGAATGTGTATTAATGTAAGATTGTCTATATTACAAAAGCTTTGTCATGTTTTATTGGTTCACCTGTTTGACCGCTTAAACCACGCTTCATTGTCCAAAGGTCTGAGCAGAAGGAAAGTGCTACAGGGAGAGTGGGTGAGACTACTGCTTTGTTGCATCATAATCTTCCATAAACACACTTTATTCAAATGGACATGAATTAACAGTGGCCCTCTTCAGCGCAGTGCTAGATGGATTATTGGCTTTCACATGTGGCCATGTTGTATTTGGCCTTACTGCGGTAAACTATGTGCTAAATGGATTTCAACATAAATAGAGATTTATGAGACAAGGCGTTAAAACATTTAAACGAGAGTCTCAAGTGGTCATGGTGTTAATAATGGGGGAAGAAAGTTGTGTGAAGTTTTTAGCGAAAGGTCAAAGATTCTTCTTAAGTGTATTTCCATCCATAAGCTCCTGCCTGTCTCATTTAAGCAAGCACTTCCACTTTCCATCCAGCGCCTTGTGTCAACACCAGATTTCATCTGGTACTTGTGATTTTGTAATATGGGCCAGATATAAATGGGTGGATGAGGGGGGAGTTGTTATAAAACTTTTGCCTGAGCCTGGGTATTTTTTGTAAGTAATATACAGAAAGGCTTAATAAGGGTAAGAACTAAAGATGTAGAGCTATATCTAAACAAGGTTTTATGCTACTAAAATGCTTCACATTAAATACTAAAAATAGGTTTCAGTGGTCTGGCAAAAATGTCATATCCTTTTTTGCTGTTGTTTAACTTTTTTTCTTTTCTTTTGTCTTTGATGTGATCTTGGATATTTATCAAGAATTGTTTGTGTGGAATTCATTTCCAACTTTTAAAATATTCACAATTTCACAATCTACAGTCACCCTATCACTCAATTCTACTAGAGAATTTGGCTTTAAATGATGTATGAATTTAAGAAAAAGGCTTTTTTCCGATTCATTTATTAAAGCGTATGATTAAATAAAAATCCAGTAAGAAAACTGAGCATTTTGCTCATTTGTTTTGGGTCTAATTGACACTGTGAAATTTTGAAGCAACATATTTTTCCTTTAAAATGTTACATTTACTCAGATTAAACTTTTGATCTGTCATCTATGTTCTATTACGAATAAAATATTGACATGTGCCATCTACACATCTGCATCATTGCATTCAGTTTTTATTCTTAATCTGTTTAGTGTCCCAACTTTTTTGAAATCCGCTTTGTAAGTACAGTCGATTCCGGTTAATTGGACCACCGGTTAATGGGACCAGCCACTTATTCTGACCAAATCCTAAAGTACCGAAACAAATCCTATTAAATACGTGTAATATTATTCGCTTTCGCTATTCGCTATTATGCACTTTCTGTATTTTTGTATACCTAGATGGTTAGAAGTAAATAACTTAGTTTGGTTAATGTGTTTACTTACAAATTAATCTTAAAAGCCAACATGAGACATAATTGCAGTCGTACTTTGGATTGTGATGCATAGCAAACCAATTAAGTATGATATTTTTGTTTGATTGCCTGCCCCTAGTGGTAAGTTGTTGGAGTTGATGTTAGTCAAACAAGCTTAATCATAGTCTTTAATTAAGCCTGTGCTCTTTTGGTTCACTTCATTTGTCTTGCTAAAGCCTTGAAGGTGCAGAGTGGATAGAAAGCAGATATGCAAATTAAATTGTATAAAGATTATTCCAATTTGCATTTGGAGGGGTTTTTAGTATTCATTGAGTTGCGACAGCTAAAAGACAGTGCAAGTGCAAGAGAACGTGTCTGTCTGCAAAATCACAAAGATCTGCATCATGAGGAAACCAAAAATCATCTCTGCCCAATATTTTGAAAAACCAAACAGGTCAAACAAAGGGATTCTTTTGAATAATTTTTCCAAACAATATAATGTAAGGATACGTAATCAATACTGATGTGCAAGTTGTTCAGAGTGAAACCCATTTAGCTAATGTCAGGCAAACTTTATGAAACTGTTTCTGTTGGGAAAATGTTAACTGGCTGCTGTCGCTGCGTACGGAGAAACTAACGTGTTTCCAATTAAAGAGAGTGCATCTTCCTGCAAAATGACATGGACATAAGATTCAGACAGGTTACTCATGGGAAGAAAGATAATAACATTAAAAAATAAACAGAAAATAAGATCAAAAGCTGTACCAGTAAATAAAAGAGAAAAAACACTGGTTCTGCTAATCCGCCGGTGTTTGTAAGTAACACACACACCAAAACAATTATTTTAAATGTGACTTTAGATTGAGTTCCTATTGTTCATACTGATCTTTAAATAAACAGAATGAAAGCAAGGCTGATTGTGACTCACCTGCCCCATGCTGCCCTCTGGGTGGAGGCCTGACTGGCTGGCTCACATGAGGAGCTGAACACAGTAGTACTGTTCTGTTGGTAGCAGAATCCACAGCTTGGATCCAGCATACATGGCTCACACGATCTAGAACACACCCAAAGAAGCTCAGACTGTTTTTTCGGGCTCCAAAAAATCTATTTCCTAAATGTGGATGCACTGGGAATCACAAAGTCGGGAAAAACAAATGCATTGCTGCAGGATGCACTTACAATATGTGCTAATATGTAAAAATTATATTTTTATATCGCTTTTTAGAGTGGAGCATTGCCTCAAGGCTCACAGTTTTGGAAATAATCAATCCTAAAGCCCCAAATGAGCAAGTCTAGAGTGGCAGAGGCAAGGAAAAAACTCCTGAAATCTTACCAGAAATAAATCCTTTGGAGGAAACGGACCAAAAAGGAAACCAACCGACTTGGGTGTCCTAGTTGATATGTGTAAGTATTGAATCAATCTTTGACAATTACCAATAAAGCACTTAAGAAAAATGACAGATGGGTGCTCAGGAGAACAAGTATGTATCAGAATGGAGATTCTTCCTATGAACCTGTTTAGACATGAAAGTTGGACAATAAAAAGTGTGACATCAGTTGATGCCTTTGTACTTTGGTCCTGGAAAGAGACTTTGAAAGTTCCTTTGACAGCAAAGAGAACAAAGAAGTGGTGATTTGATTGAATTGATTCACCTTTCACTTTAAGGCCAGGTACATGTCATCAGAAGAATCAATTCATTTGAAAATCTTGCAACAGTTGATAGAGAAAGAAGAAGTTGAGGACCAGCAATAAGATAAATGGATACACTCAATCGAATCATCAACAAGTCAATAGGCCTAAAAGACTAAATAGAAGACAGAGGATTCTGGAGAAGCTCGATCCACATGATTGCCAAGAGTCAGAATTGTCTTGACTGTGCTTAATTATGACAAATAACATGTTGTTGTACAGCCCCAAATGATGGGAAGGGATTTGCATATTTCTATATGTACATTGAATAATATTAATAAGCGTTCGAGGAATTACAGTGCATAAAGGGCACGAGTGCAAGCCTAAACTGGAATACCTGTGATCTCTAGCCTTTAAATGCACTGCCACAAGAACTACCATTCAACAACTACTGATGGGAAAGGAATTGCTTTGGCAACCCTTTGTAAATCACTACAATACAGAGTTACATTTAAGAATGCCACTTAACACTTAAACACTTAACCACTCAATCTATGCAAAAAAGGGCTTCTACTTCCCCTGGATCTACCATAGCGCATCGAAAATGTTTATTGTGGTCAGAGGAATCATTATTCCATTTTGTGGGGGAAGAAATGCAGGCCATGTGCTTCAGACCAAAGATGAAAAGGTTCATCCATGCTGTTATCAGCAACAAGTCTAAAAACCAGGGCTTATCACAATATGGAACAGTATCAGTACTGTAATCTACACATATGTGGTGGCAGCATTAATGCAGAAAAGTACATTGAGATTTTTGAGCACCATTAGCTGCTTAGACGTCCTCTTTTCCAGAGATGTGCTTTTTGATTTTTCTTAAAGACAATACAAAACCACATGCTGCACATATTACAAATACATGAAAAGTGTAGAGGTAGTGGATTGGCCTGACTGCAGTCCTGACCATCTTCAATAGAGAATGTGTGGAGAATTTTGAAACGAAGAATGTGACAATCACCTTGTGAGTGACATTTCATTACATTTCCAGCATACGCCCTTATCCAGAGCAACTGATACAGTCTTACAATCCAAGCAATTGTAGGTTAAGGGTCTTGCTCAAGGACCCAACCATGGCAGCTTGGCAGAGGTGGGAGTTGAACCCTGGACCTTCTGGTCCAGAGTCCAGTTAACCACTTAACCCTTAACCACTAGGCTACTACAGTGACGAAATCCCATGACGTATAATAATAATAATGGGAAAATAATAGAAAAACTAAAAGGGGGAAAAGGACGGTGCGAAAAGGCTGCAGAGGTGCAGAGAGCACGGTAACGCGCTGATTTGGGACGTCTCCCAAATCCCGAGGCGCAGAGGGATTCTGAAACGGCAGAGGGTGAGCGTGAGCTCGGGCGCATGTATAGCGCGAGTAAGTCGAGTCGGGGCGTGTCTCAATCAGGGCGTGCAGCCAACTGGAGTGAGACTCGATAGTAGCCGAGCGTGATCTCAGGCGTGCAAGGAGCGCACGAGTACGGAACGGAAACCCTCAAAGTGTCCCTAAAATACTAAGTACCTCAGGGGTTTCCCCCGTACGTGTCCGTTGGCACTACAAGCCCCAGGATGTTACCAACTGACCATAAAGGTAATCTTTACGGTGTCACGGTGTGCGTGCGTGTGCATTGCTTGAGAAAACTATCTATTAATCTATTAATCTATTGATCTATTAATATCATAACCTGGCTAAATGCGACATGTGTTTTGAGAACAATAAAGAAGGTAAGGAGTTGGGGAAATAACTGCTTTTGTTGAGCTTTTTCTCCTCTGCTGGACTGTTTAGAGAAAGAGGAGCTCAAAGAGAAAGTGGCTTGTTTCCACAATGACAGCTCAACATTTCCACCTCTGTTAATGAACTGGGTTTGCTTCAGCAGCTGGAGGTTTAATGTCTCTCAGGCTTCAGGCTGAAGGGTCACACTCTGCATAGGTCCTATTAAAAATATCAGTTAGAGACCAGAGAGAGAGAGATAAGATGGGAGATCTCTCACTGATGGAAGAGCTCATTAACACTTCACATCCCCCTCTGGAATAGACTAAGCTAAAATATGGAAAACACAATGAAGGATTATTTATAATGTTACATTATAAATAAAGAAATACACTTAACGATGGTAACAATTATGAAATATCTAAAATTATGGGATGTTCAGCCAGCATTTCAACTATTTAGAAAACGTGGCCCCAGCAAGACAGTTGTCAATTGAAACAATGGAATGCATTATAAAACGTCCTCAAGAAGGAAATCCAACAAGGACAGTGGCAAAAGATTTTGGTTATTCCTAGTGAGCCATGTTAAAGACTTGGTGTCGGTATAAACAAAATGGGAAGATTATAAAAATCCTATGGAAGACCAAGAATTGCAGATCAAGTAAGACTTCAAAATCAAGATAAAGATCTCAAAAGAGCACAAGCAACCTCGGAAATATCTGCAGATAACAGGAATGCAGGAAGACCGATCAGAAACTCCTTTGCACCCAACATTACGCCCATATAAGTGAAAGTATCTGGACTGGTAGATCTGAAGCCAGGTAGATACTTTCCCAAAGTAGAAAAAAAATGGTATTGTGCTCTTGTTATATAACAAATATTTTTATATATTCATTATATACAGGGGTTAGACAATGAAACTGAAACAGGTTTGGCTATAGCAGCCCGGTCGTGTTTATTGACCCTGTGGATCCTGATGGACAGTTCTGGTGGAAAAAGGAGAGTTGAGGTGCACATTTAATTCTGCCATGATTTGGGCAGCCGTGGTTTTATGT
>JAVSBV010079118.1:0-10030 GCA_033117975.1 Parotocinclus spilosoma | reverse complement strand
CTGTGCTTTTCTTTCAAAAATAAGGAAATTTCTAAGTGACCCCAAACTTTTGAACGGTAGTGTATATATATATATTGAATGTATGAAGTTACACCTATATAAAAATACTGCATATTAGTATTTGTTCTAGACAAAATACAATAACACATGTATATCTGTTGATATCTAAAATAACAATAATATGTCTGCATTACGGTTATTATTATTAATTGCAGCCTGCATTTAACTTCACTGTTAGAAAACAGTTTATATGAACTTTATAATAAGTATATAGCAGTAAAAGAAAGAAACCAAAGGGATTTAGGGATAGTTTAGGGATAAAGTTAATAAGGTGGCACACTTGCTTGATGCTTAAAACATGTTTATTGTACTCTTTGAATTCTATGTCCATTCCATAAACTTCAAGCTTTAAAAGCTTTTACAACAGCACAGTGAAGCACTGAAGAAGTCAACTAACACACCAGCTAAGGATTATAACAAAGATAAGGCTGAATACTCCTACTCCAACTGTGTTCTGTGCTCCCCTCAAAAGACTGTTAATCTTCAAGCATAGATAGGTGCGTCCATCTTCACATTTGTCCTGGCATTCCTGAGCTGTATGGTAACTACAGCTACACCCAGGAATGTCCTTTTATTGGCTAATGCACTAAACAATGAGCTTTTATTTGCAAATAGATCACAAATAAATTGTATTAGATAAATTAATTAAATAATCCTTAGATTCACTTAGGAAACTTTGATCATAACATGTCATAAATAAGTAGAATTTTTTTTATTTGGCTTAACATGTTTTACAATACTGTCATGTTGATTGTAATAAACACATGGGTCAGATAAATATAGAAGAATGTAATCTGGCTACATTCTTCACATTTAGACCGACCCTGTTCCTACTTTCACAAATACAAAGGTCTACATGGCAGAGAAAAACAGTGTGTGACTAATGCATGCCCTTTCCTTCCTTTTTTCCTTCTCAGCCTTCCCAGTTTTTCTGTAATCTGTTGTGCTTGTAGTTTTCTCCACTGGCTCATAACATGAGGGTTATGTAACATATTTTACTTGGTTTTTCATAAAATATATGTAGAATACATTTGTTCTGCTACAAGAAACACACCACACATCAAGAAACAATAACTGACATAAATTAATCTGGAACCAAAATGCATTGACTGAAATTATTTAGTAAACTTCTGAATACACAGATACATAACATAGGCTATAAACTACAGTGATTTAATAATAAGAGACATCCATTGGAGAAGTCTTACAGAAGCTGTTCTTACATCGTTTTTGTTGTTTGTGCAATACAGCAAAACAAACCAGCAAAAGCCATTAATCTTCCCGAGGTTCTGTGGTATTCATGCATGATAAGGTTGAAACAGAGGCGTTTTCCTATTGTTGGTAAAGTGTGCATGCCTGGAAAAAATCTAAACAGATTTCATGACAACCTGTTGACTGACAATATTATGAATGAGCAATATGTTATAACATTTTTAATTACACTCTAAAGTCACTAATTTAAAGAGCACAATTTTAATGTCTTTTGGGCAACTTTAAATTGCTGCAACAAGTCCTCAAGTCCTTTTGAGAACCTATAAAACATGTACATATGATTACAGACATGCAGCATACATTTTATGGTCAAACTAAGCCTTATTTTGCCTATGCTGACAAAGGCCAGTCCATAAACTTTCTATAACAGCAGCTAATGCCCTACAAAGAAGAGCAAAGTCATTAGATGCATAAATTGCTCTTTGTAGCTGGTTGCTAATTATATGTACTTAGTGTAGCAATGTAAAAAGGTTTAACAGCTCAACCAAACAACATACTACTGTGAATAATCTGATTAAATCTTAATTATATCTAATGGACACATCTATTTTGTTAAACCTGCTATGCCTTTTAGGAGATGGTCCTGAAACGTGATCAGGCTGTCCAGACTGTCCAGGTGAACATGTCTGTGGATTCAGCATGCACTACAGATTTGAGCAGTTCTCTGCAGAATATTCGAGAGTACTATGAGACCGTGGTTGCCAAGAACTGCAAAGACATGGAGGTTTGGTACAAAAACAAGGTATGTCCAAGACACAAAAAACATTGCCATCATGAAAATAACCTATTTGTAGAACATATAATTATGAGATTTTTGCAGACTCTCCCCAAGGAGCAGGAGGCCAGCGCACAGAGCGAAGACCCAGAGTTTATGAGAAAAGAACTTAAAGAACTCAAAAGCACCTACCAGAGGATGCAAATTGAACTGCAGACCATCTGCAGCACGGTACAGCACAGACATACAATATACGCACGCACACATACTTTGTCTTTCTACCACTGTAGTGAATCTTAACTGACACATGTACTGTGACTTCAATTCATTATATGCTATACTTCCACATCATCTTAACCTTAAACTCAGTAACCTAAAACAATTCTTTTGGCTTTTTCATTTAAGAATGTTGCAGATTTTGTAAGAAAGCATTTATTTCTTAAGACAACCAGCAAAATATCCCCACATAGTAAAAATGTAGTCCACACAATGGTGTATGACCCCTCCTCACCCCCCACCCCCAACATAGACAGGTACACAAACAAATATTTCAATTCATGCGGACTCATTCTTTTGTGAGGTCTAACTAACCTTTAAATATGTGTCTAACATTTAATCGATTTCATTAGATTGAAGTCTTAATCTGTTCAATGTGCAACTTTAGCTTACCTGCATGAAAAATCTGAATGTGTTACAAATCATAGGATGAGTAATGTTTTATAAGCTTGCAGCAGCAAGCTAGAGTCAGAAGGATTGTTACACCAGATTGTTTTTCTTCATACAAAAGCCTCACTGAGTTGTATTTTATGACACATTAGTTCCAAACCCATTTTGCCTGCCAGTGTACTGCCAGGCTTCTCAAACTGCCCGTAGAAAGGTGATATAATTCTTCAATGTTGGATGCACAGGAGAAAACTGTATAATGTGTTTTCCAGAACCTTTGTAGATGCCTTATTCATTGTATCAGTACCAGGCTTAATAATATTAATTATTTTTGGCAGTTGACCTATTTTAAGCAAATAATGTACTATTCATTATTATGTCCTTAAATTTGACATATTCTCAAACTGAGGCTGAAGGCTCTCAGAAACTCAAAGTATTACTTAAAACGGAATAAATAAAAAAATCTACTGCTCAACTTTTGATGTCTGATTTCAGATGAGCCTCTGTGAAGCCAATGTATCAAACACTAAAGACAGATACTCTGAACAGTTAGCAAAGCTACAGAGAACTATTACAGATCTAGAGTTCAAGCTTCAGCAGATCATCATGAAAATGACCAAAAAGAAACAGGAGTATGACAGTTTGGAGGCTGAGATCAAAGAGTACAGGATATTGTTAAAAGGGAAGAGCAGGTAAGACAAGTGTAGTTTCTGAAGAGGGAAAAATTTAGTCAGTGTTGGTGTTTGATATTTTTATTCTTGCTAACGTTTGACTTCTCCCTTTCTTTTACAGTAAACCCCAAAGTGAGTGGCTTCTCTTCAATCGTGATTTTCTTTAGCCAGCATTAGAAACAATTAAAACATTGTCAGTCTGGAGAGTGTGAACCCTTAAGTGTGATTTCTGTGAGATGTGTGAATCAAACCAGCTGCTCATGCAGTATCACAGGACAGCTGACTAAACAATATAAGGGTAATATGCATTTTTGAACATGTGCCAGCATTTGTCCTAGAACTGCAAATTACAAGGTGGTGCCACATTTTTTTGCAACAATGAGTGACTCAATTTTTTTACTTCTTGATGTGAAAAAATATGCCATTATTTCATATAAGTTAATGTAATTTAGTATAAATTTAATGTAACAAATTCACAGAGCCAGAATGTGGTCAAATATTCGACCCCTGAACAATTTGATCATCTTTATCATCAGTAATGCATCAGTCTGATACTTTGGATTGGATTGCCACCGATACTGACCTTAAACAAATTGGATATAGGCCTGAAATACTTAATTTACATTTGATACCATCTCTTAGTCGCAGTTGGTCTTCATTTAAAGTACATTATTCAAAAAATTGTAAAACTGTTCTCTGTTCTTATTAACACAACAGAAGCTCATGCATGCAACAAATCCATTATAAAAGTCTTTAATTTAAACATTGGCTAATGAACAAGAATCATATATTATGGTGTCTAAGAACAATCGTACAATAATAATAATAATAATAATAATAATAATAATAATAATAATAATAATAATAATAATAACCAGAAGGTCATTTTTGGGCTGTAATTAAGGGCATACTACTTAATAATAAGTGTTTATTATAATGTTCGTAATATATATGTAATATAATGTGTATGCAATATAATGTATAATGTATTACTACATTTTTGTAATACTTAATTCTTGGTTTTGGTTCTTAAGAATCTTTTGTTTTCATCAATACTATTCTTGTTTTTATTATAGACTTGCGTTAGACACAGTATGGCATGAATTAATTTAAAAAAATAATGAAAAAATAGGAGAAACACTAATGTCAGATCGGTTCACTTTATCGGCTCCCCCAAAACAAAACTTATGCTAATGCAAAACTGAATACATTTATAATAAAATAGCATGTCTTCTTTCCTATTTTCCAGTTATCTACAAAACAGTGGAAGAGACAGTTGTGAGCAAAGTGCTGGTGGAAAGCATGAAGGCAGAGACTACAGACTGATTTGCTAAAACACTTACTAACACAAACTAGTTCTTTTAACCTTCAACTCAGGTGGTCAACTTTTTTAACTTTATTATCTTGCCATAGTTGGTTTACTATTTCTTGTAGGTGTCAAGCTGTTTTTATTGAATCCTTACTGTTATTGAGGCTAACTAGGATTTGTTACATTGACTAAGCCCTAAGCAATAAGTCAATAAGTCACACTAGAAATTTTCCAGTGATATTTTGTAAGGGAACCGGCATTCATTTAACAGAATGAGCCATATTGTGACATACTGTGATGCATGGGGTGAATTTTCACAGAATTTCACTCTGTTGAAGACTTGTGTCCTCATCCAAGAGCACTGCTGGTGACCTAATAATCTTTGTACTGCACAACACATCCATAATGGGGGAAATGGCAACTGCAGTGATGTATATTCTATAGCGATGCTGTGTAGATGATGAAGGAAACCCTGCTGACACGACTTACTTGTGTATAAGAAAACTTTATTACAAAAAAGAACAATAAAATATCAAGCACCCAGGATTGCTTGAGGCAGAATAAAAGGCCAATGTGAAACTTGACAAACTCACAACTCCTAAATTCCTTTGTATAATCTAACCTCATTGACCTAAGGAAGAGGGCTTTCTTCTGCGGAACTGAATATCTCCAACATGAACATGCCATACTCATAAATAAAAGGAAAATAAACAAGAAATGTATGTACCCTTATCCTAAACAGTCAATTTTCATAAAATTGACTGTTTAGGATAAGTCCATACGCATAACATACAGCAACAAAAATATGTATAAAATACAGCAACCTCATCTGAAATTGATTACACCTCAGTAAACATGTAATCAGCTTCAGATGAGGTTGCTGTATTTTATGCATATTTTTGTTGCTGTATGTTATGCGTATGGACTGTTTAAGATAAGGCTGAATACATTTCTTGTTTCTTTTCCTTGTATTTATGAGTATGACATGTTTATGTTGGAGGAATCCGGTCCCATGCCTATTGCAGGACATTTTATATAACATGATCCAAGCCGATTGCAAAATGGTTCATAAAGGGAGGTGACCTGGTATACAGTGAGTCAGGATTATCTTTTAAGTGTTTTGAACTGTTTATGGATGGTGAGTTGCAACTGTATGTTCATCTCCTATTTTGCAGAGCAAAATGAACAGCAGCTATAAAAAATAAATAAAAAAGGAAAACATTTATCTGGGGCTTAGAGATTTTGCTATAAACAGCATTTAAATTTATGTTTATGAGCAAGGTGTTTAAAACATTTTTCCCAGGAGAAAATAATGTATATACTTTCTTTTGTGTTTGTATGTGGTCATATAACAAACTACGCAACAATTATATCGCGCCATTGTATTGGTTTTTAAAAACAATGAAAAACAATGCATATTTAATGTGTCATTTTTATTTGCGTACATACAATGTATATGTGTCCCAAGACAGGTAATTCCCCCTCACCCCCTCTTTCTCTCTCAGTAAAATTCTTAGAAGTTTAAAATCATCCTTCTTGCCAAGGCATTAAAAAGGTGAAACATTTAATCTATGAAACTCTTAAATACATTCTGGTATGACATTGGAGAGAGGACCCAAGGATGCGGCCGTGGGGATCGAACGACATATTTTAATAATGAGGTATAACCAAAAAGGCAGAGCAAAAGGCTCTCTTAAATACAAAATGTAACCAGGTCAACCAAAAAGTCAACCAGGTACTGAATGCTTTCATTTTCAGCTTTTTTCATTCTGCTAGGTGGGCCGTGTAGGGTAGGATACGCTGGACGATCCGTGGGCCCTGGCAGGAGGTGGCAGAGCCCTTTGAACGGGGTGACCCAGGGGTGCTGTCCTTTGCCAAGCGGGACTGTGGTCGTGGAGGCACATAAGGTTTGCTTGGCAGCCCACCCCCCTTGAGCTGTGCACCCTGAGCTGT
This sequence comes from Parotocinclus spilosoma, assembly GCA_033117975.1. Classification (NCBI taxonomy): domain Eukaryota; kingdom Metazoa; phylum Chordata; class Actinopteri; order Siluriformes; family Loricariidae; genus Parotocinclus; species Parotocinclus spilosoma. Next base: position 3,387 of record JAVSBV010079118.1, on the reverse strand, counting down.
TCCTTATGCCATCCCAATCTGAGGGTCAGAGGGCCTCACAGACCGACATGGGAGTCAAAAGTCGCTCCAGGGGTAACCCGAGGCATCGGGCCAAACCCGGTCAAGGAAGTTGGCAGCCGACCCAGAGTCCACACTGGCCCGTATAATGGCGGACCCTGTCTTCCAGACCAAGGTCGACTTCTAAAAGAGGCTGTAATCAGGGCCATGATTGGTGCGTGTCACCAGGGCCCTATCCCAGTGACACACCCTTAGTTCGAGCAAGGTGCCCGTGCCACCTAACTGCATGGGCTTGGGCGAAGGGGGCTGCTCAGGGACGGGGTCATTACGGTACCAAAGAAGGTCGCGATCTCGCAAAAGACAAAAGCCTGCTGACAGACACGGTTGTCGAGGGACGCTGTGAGCTGGTAAAAAGCGGAGATCGAGGCAGGAGGATCCCGAAGAGTTAGCTCATCTTTAAGGACCTCGTTGAGGCCCTGATGGAAAAGGACGATAAGGGGAGCCTCCTCCCATCCTGCCTCCACCACCAAGGTGCAGAACTCGACAACGTAGACCACCACTGGGCGGTCGCCCAGAGTGATCTCTACCAGGCGAGGTTCCGCCTAGCTCCTACCCAAGGGATGGAAAAACGTTTCCCTAAGGGCTTTGGAAAAAGCCTTCTCGGAGGTGCTATCGGGACACTTTTGTTTCCATACCGCGGTGGCCCATTCCAGGGCCTTCCCCAAAAGGAGGGAGACCATGTATGCCACCTTAGAGCTCTCGGACAGGAAGTGCGAGGGTTGGAGCTCAAAACTTAGCCCGCATTGTATGAGGAACCCTCGGCACTTGCTGGGATCACTGGAAAAGCGCTCAGGAGGTGGCAAAGGGGTCTCCACCGGGGCAGCAGGAGCAGGGACAGGAGTGCTGGCCGAAGCACCAGTCACGGTATCCAGGCTCCATAAGCCTCTTTATGGCCACCTTATGGTGTCCAAAGGCTGCCCCTGTAGGCGAATTGCCTCAGGAATATTGTGGGAACCCGCTGGGTCCATTTATGGTCACATCGTTCTGTTATGATACTGGACCCAAGGATGCGGAAGTGTGGATCAAATGACGTATTTTAATAATGAGAGATAACCAAAAAGGCAGAGCAAAAGGTTCTCCAAAATACAAAACGCAAAAGGAAAAATACGCAGCTGTGGTGTGTCCCGAGCTCTGACGTGTGCGCAAGTTGGCACAGTAAAGCGCCGATTTGGGCCGCTTCCCAAATCGAGTGGCGCGGAGGAGCTCCGGAACCCAAGGCCAAGCGTAAGTGTGCTAAGAGCACAGGAAGAAGCCGCATCACGTCACCAATTAAACACAGGATATAAACTGCCTCACTGATTGCTCTGTAATGGCGGACGACGGCGCGTTTGTGAGTGTGAGGTAGGAACCCTAACACAATACTGCCATGGCAAGTGAATAGTTCAAGCCTGCCACACCCATAACCTGTACTTGTCCTCACACCCAACTACTAATCACTAAAACCATATTAATCAGCGTCCATCTTCTTCAGTGTAATACTAAAACCTTTACATTTTTCATAAAGTTTTTGTAAAAACATGCTTTTGTGTCTTAAAACACTAACTGGGTGTATTGCAGGTAGCATTAATAATAGTGCATGCTATAAGATTTCAACGTTTGTTTTCTTATACACATTTACACATTTTGCAACCATAATGTCCTTTTTTAGATTGAGATGAATACTTTGAAATGGTTCGGAATTTTAATTGTGACATGAAAAATCAGATGCCATTGTGTAAATCTTTTTATTTAGAGGACCCCATCGTTCACCTCTTCCACAATAGCCTTTACCTTCTTAGCCCAGGGTGAGTGGGATCAGTGTTGACACTGCAAGTGCAAACAAAGTATTAATAGAGCATGACTGCCCTCACAGTTTACAACTGGTACAAATGCAAATTATACAGATGATACAACAACAATACTAAAATGCAATGAACAATAACATCTTAAATGGGTACATAACTCTGATCTGCTTTATGCTACTTTTCTTCTGGTATGTTCTTGTAAAGTAACTGTTTCATGTTTAATCACTGCCTTTAGCATAAGCTTTTACTTTAAAGTCTTTTCATCTACTAGCCTCCTGTACTCAACAATCTCAGACTGCAGAAAAATCTTGATGTCCAGCAGTAACTGGTACTGCTGAACCTGCCTTCTAATCAGCTTCACCATCTGCTGCACCATTGTATTCACCTGAGCCTTTAATCAAGGTTGTTTCATGGTATAACATGACTCCGTATCTCCTGCCTTCCAAGGATGCCTTCTATAAAAGGATTCGAATTATAGAAGTGGACAGAACTGTACTGGACAATGGAAGCTGATATAAACAGTCAGAAAAAAGCTATAATGTAGCTCATAATGTAGCTAACAGAAAGCCTTAGTTAGACTGGTCTGCTGATAGAAGGTGAAACAGTTACATGATAATTGTTTTTAACCTTTTTGTAAATAGAGCTAAAATTCATTTTACATAAATTGACAGACATAAACAGACATAAGGTTATGTTATGTAGTAACTCAATGTTACATCTAAGCTAGTCACATATATAACCAGATCTGGCCACTTTGATTTAAGCTAAGTTTAAACATGTCGTTGGACACTGGAGCAACTGGAGTAAACCCATGCTGTCACAGGGGGGACTCCACACAAAAAGGACCCAGGACCTTCTTGCAGTGCAATGACAGTGCTTTCCACTGAACCCCAAAAAAATACATCTAAATACAATACGCCATATAATGGTAACTTATTTTTCAGGTTTTGGAGGCTACCAGGAAGGCAGTGTTGTTTCGGGCAGCAGGAGGGGTCTTCTGTCTGTTAACCTGATCTTTGGCTCCAGTTCAACAATGCTGGCCTTCATGTTGGTTCCATAAATCCAGCACTACACCATAATCAAAGCCTCCCCCTTTACCACTTCCTAAGATAAAATAGGATTCAAAGTCAAAGACTCACCACCACCTCCTCCCATCAAGAGAGGTAAAGTGTAGATACATTCCAAATCTCCCAGTGCTGTCATGCATGATTGTATCTCAAGCAATAATCCTGTGGCTGATTTTGCTACCATCCACCATGGAGGACCAGGAGCTTCCACTAAGACAGGGCACTCAAAAGTTGCCTCCACTGAAGACCCAGCTAAGCACAACCAATTGGAGCTGAAGGTAACTGATGTTACCCCAGTAAGAGAGAGTGAGTGAGTGTGCAGAAAAATAATGCACAATGCATCACTTACCACCCAATATAAGGCTAGGGGTCTAAGCCTTGCATGGCCCAACATTTACAAATTATAATTCACACACACACACACACACACACACACACACACACACACACACACACACACACACACACACACACACACA
>JAVSBV010079107.1:0-10030 GCA_033117975.1 Parotocinclus spilosoma | reverse complement strand
AGAATTTTGAGGAAAGAGATTAATTTAATACAATTTGGAATAAGGCTGTAACGTAACAAAATGTGGAAAAAGTGAAGGGCTGTGAATACTTTCCTGGTGCCCTGTATATCCTCTGCTTTCAGCAGTACATTCACCACCCACTTAGTTAGGAGTTCCTTTTAAATGTTGGATAGGACCCTGTTAGAGCAACCTAAATTCTTTAAGCTGTGGATTCAGTCAAATTCTTGGGAACCTGTTTCTGGCCCGTGTTTACAGGATGTCCCTGTGCCACCATGGCTCTGACTCATTAAGGCATGGACTCCGCATGACCTCTGAAGGTGTCCAGTGGGATTTGTCAACAAGACGTCAGTGGCAGATGTTTTGTGTTGGGATTTGTCCTATATTTCCATGGATCAGTTTGTCCAGCACATCGCACAGATTCTCAATCCGACTGAAATCTAGGGTAATCGGACACATTGTACTCTTTATGTTTCTCAGATTATTTCTAAACAGTTTTTGCAGTGTGGCATATTCTTGCTTAATTTTCAGCAGTATAACAGGCAAAAATTGTAAACCAGAATAGTAGCAGTCCATCAGAAGTGTTTTTTTTTTCTTATTTTTTTTTTTTTCTTTTATACGCACTAATTTTACATTTATGGCATTTAGCAGACGCCCTTATCCAGAGCGACTTACAATTGATACAATCCAAGCAGTTATGGGTTAAGGGTTTTGCTCAAGGACCCAACTGTGGCAGCTTGGCAGAGGTGAAATTTGAACCCTGGACCTTCTGGTCCAGAGTCCAGTACCTTAACCGCTAGGCTACCACAGTTTTATCAGCATTGCCATCACTGTAGATGTTACGTAGCTTACAGCGTGTTTGTTTAACACTGGTTTGACTGACTTTCCTTAATTCCGTAGTTATTGTAGAAGTCATCCTTGTTCTGAACCACCAGGAGCTATCAGCAAACTGGTGTTACATAAGTGTGCAGTGTATGTCTATAGACATATCAATATAAGAAACTATTTGGTAAGTTAACACACTTTATCACCATTAAGCCTCTGCCACATTCAGAATATTTTAATTGGTTTTAGTAGTTCAGATTTGTTCTTTTATTATAATAATTAAAACACAGTTACATTATCCAGTTTAAAAAATAATCACTCAGCAGGTTTAAAGATTGCCTGTCCATCATATGGGAATAATTTTCAGTTATGAGCTGGTAGTGAAGTGCTCGACAGGACCAGTTGTACGGTCCTGCTGGTCGACTGCAGCGTGGTCTTTTCTCTCTCTGTCAGCTTCTTGAAGTTTCATTGGGAAATTTACTGACAGAATCAGTCTGCCCTGCCACTCATTATGTAATTTCGACACTCTTGAGCACAGCTCTGTATGGCAGGCTGTGTCAGAGAGTTTTTTAAAATTATTATTATTATTCTAAATCCCAGCGCACGGCGGCCCGGTGGTGAGCACCGCCGCCTCGTAGCAAGAAGGTCCCGGGTTTAATCCCAGAAAAGAATGAAAGAAATAAAGAAAGCGAACGAATGAACAAACCCATACAGACCGAGACAGTGACAACCAGATGATGGACAACAGGGAAGACGAGCTCTGGACGGAAGCTACTGCGAGAATTGGTTTAGCCTTGAGGTCACCAGGTCATTTCCAGGTCAGGTCTGTGGCAGGAACATGGAGTCAAACGGGCAGCACGGTCACAGAATGAGCCTGAGGGGCCAGTGCAGGTACACAGTGAAATTTCCAGTGAGCTTAGTGTCTGAGCTGACACCAAACCTAGCCTGATATACCAACGCTTGTGAACTTCTCCACACTGACCTCACTTCAGGTGTGACAACCAGGCACCGATGATTAAGTGAAGCATGAAGAGCACAGGTACGAACAGGGGACGTGCACACCGGAACAGAAAGACAGAATTAGAGACCCGAAAGGGCAGGCAGAGGAAAATTGGGGCTCAAAATGGTAAATGGGTAGCAACAACTGTAATGGGAAATTCTTTGTATGTTATATATAGTTATAGTACTGTATATGTACTATATGGTTATATAACTATATGTATATAGTTATATATAACTTTTAAGTGTTTTTTTCTGTTAAGCTGCTTTGTGACACATCTCCGAGCTTTCTGCTTCCTGACTTTGATTTACTGAGCTTCTCTTCTCGTCCATTTCTGACGGGAGACTCTAAAATCTCTAAAGTCTTCTGTCTGTTCATAATCGGAGCACAAGGAACTGGTTCGTTCTTATCCCAATCCTGTCACACCAGCTCTAATGAGGGGGCTGATTTTACATCAGATTATCAAATCCTAATCTGATTCAGCTGAGCTAGAAATACCACATTTAGGTTTTTATTGCTGAACCTACAGGCATTTTGAAATGTTCTGTTCATTGTGCGGATCTCATTCATTCAGGCACCAACCCCTTACAATAAAACCGTTCCTCTTTGTTATAGCGCAGCTCTCTCAGAAATTTTGGTAAGAGGTGTTTAATAGTGGTGACCTTTCTCCGCTGGGTTAGGAGAGAATCGGTTAAGTGTTTTAGTGCAGCTCGTCCGTCCAAGTTGATTGGGCGTTGTCATTTAAGTACATCATAAAACACTTCCGTGAGAAACAAGGGCATCAAAGTCTGGCTTTAGACCAGCTAATGCCAGCAAATCTAGACATTTCCATACTAAGATGATGACGGGAGAATTTGACTAGCAAGCTTTATTTATTACGATTTAATAGATTTATTCACTTAGGAAATGAAACAGTGGAGCAGTGAAACTTTAATGCACCATTTTAGGCTGTTCTGTTATTACAAATGGACTTAATTGGACTAAATGGGAAGAGTTATTTGTATTAGAGAGCTACGTAGAGGTTTTCTGCCTCACGACACCGCAGCTTCATCAGAACAGTGTATAAATTACATAAGAAACAGTCGCATGTCATTTATATTGTTACACCATACATATTATATTTGTCTATTCACAAGTGAGAGCAACACAATTATCTGGAAATCAGTTAAACGTTGAGACGATGTTTTGCCGAACTCTCATACTGGGAGACACAAAATCACTGGGTAGTGAGGTTGGGTATGGACGTACCATGCTGACGCTTCCAGTTCAGTTCAAATCATAGGCCTTTATTAACATGTAGTGGCGAGGGACAGCGACCAATAATTGACAGCTCTAACTCAATCCCTGCTCACTACCACGGCGTCAGATGAGTCGGTCCTAGCTCAACCCAAAAGTGAGAGCCCCATTGTACACCTTTTCCCCCCTTTATAGACCCAAGCCCCACCCCTTTAGGTGAATTATAACATTATAACATATAACCTTTCCCTGGATCGGTTTAAGAACAAATAAGCACCAAACAATATAATTTATGTATATGTAAGTATGTGTGTGTATGTATATATGTGTATGTATGTATGTATATATATGTGTATATATATATGTGTGTGTGTGTGTGTGTGTGTGTGTGTGTGTGTTACCTAACCCGCCCCCACTGGGTAAGCTGTGGGCCCAATAGCCTAACCTAAGGAGAGGGTTATCCCCTTGCACGAAACAAGAACATAAAAGCAAATAATCAAGACATAACAAACATATGACAAGCAGATATAACAGGTAAGTATATCACACTGTATAACTGCAGGGGTGTGTGTAAAATGTGTGCATGGAGACTCTCTCGTTTTTATGACCATAATTGTGTTTTTTCTTTTGGTCTCAAAAGTATTAGTTTGTGATAAACATGAACTTAGCTTTGTAAACCAGCTTTATCATCTTCAGCAGTTTTACCAGTGATGCAGCTTCAAACTGACGATACATTTCCTGGAACGTTGGGATAAAAGTGGCAAGGACAAACATGTTGTTATTAAATTAGTTTGTGGATTTAGGAAAAGTGAAGCCAGTACAAACCAGGAGCGAAGAAATTATTATTTATCTTTTTTCAGAGAAACAAAAGGATTGTCTTTTTCAGATGGCAGGTGTTGCATTTTCTGAGTTTTCATTTAGCAGTTAGGGGAGTAACGATGTGTTGTGATTCGATGCAGAAACGCCACATTGCGTGTCATAGAGACTGACGTCCTGTTTATACCACCTACTAATGCAGTTGCTTTTTTAAACACCAGAGGGCACATTTGTACACCATGCTACCAAAGGCTTTTAAAACTCCTGATTTATTTTTATTGTCGGATACAAAATTATTTTTGTTTTTATAGCAGGAAAGTTGGTCTTATTTTGAATTACCATTCTTAAGGGGAAAATGATATTTAAACTCTGTTTGTTTTATACATGGTGAAGCTACAATAGAACATTTTATTTTTTATTTTCTAGTAGATTCCTCTAATTGCAGGATGATAAACGGTTTGTTCCCTTTGTTCCTTGTTTCTTATACCCCTTCTGTTTATTGTTTAGCAAACTGGTACTGTTACTTAATCAGGTTGTTTGCAGGTGGCTGCAGATAGAACTATACTGCTCACAAAAATTAATGGGTGATATATATCGCCGAATTTTTTCGCCATAATGTAATAATGCAAAATATCGTCATTATGAAATATTTCCTAATTTTTGTGGGCAGTGTAGAAACAGGGCTATTATCTGATTTCGCAGCTGTGTCTCTATTCAAATAATCAGTGACCTCCAAGTGTTTGTTGGTTATAAAAATAGTAAGTAACAAATATAAGCGCTTTAGTTAAGATTTGCACCAAAGTTTAACTCACTGATTATCTAAAACATTAAAACCATTTGTTCTGTAGGTTCATGTTACGTCTCAAACTAATGTCCTCCTGAATGCCCAGACTTTGGGAATCCCACAGATGGGGTCCAATCCTCCAATGCTAGGTAAACAGACCCTCATGACAGAATAAAATTTAGGGTCTGACCCTTTACCCCCAATAAACATATACTCCATCCTTGTGTACAATATTGCAGAGTTAATGTACAGTTATAACCCGATAATCAGTCTAACTTGTTATTTGGTCTGTGTTGTTGTAGTGGTTTGGCTGATTTTGTGTAATAACGCAATGTTTTGACTAATAAATGCAATAACGTATTAGAATTTCACATTTTTGCTTCGTGACCCTGTGAGGAACCTCTGATTATTGCCTGTTTTGAACTATATACAGCACTATTAAACTTTTGGAAATGGATATGTTGAAGGTGGTAATCGAATTTGGACAAACACGTTTTGCTTTTTCTAAGCACCTTAACACACTGTGGTGTGGCACACAAGATAATAGTTTGCACATTCCGATGGATAATCATAAGTAGTAGTATTAACTCTGTTCTCATTCCTGCGCTCGGCTGTAATTTGTAGTCCTAATGTTGTCTTAATATCATCCTAATGGTTCCCTGATGTTCTTGGCTGGAGCAGCAGTAAAATTAGGTGATTAACTTTATCATCTGTTTCTTATGCCCTCTTTCTGCAATTCAAACCTTTGTATGGTTTGGGGTCAGAACACTTTCTCACCCAGACCGCTGTTTAACAAGCTGTGTTTATGGACCTATAACGACAAAACAGACACTGTAATTACACAAATGAACTGAAATAAGGTTTGTGAATTCTGCTGGATGATAAATGTTAATGATCAGAATGAGAAAACACTCGTCGTTGAAAGCTCGAGTCAGAGAAGCTAAATAAGTCTGTCTGTTGTTTTCCAGAGTTTTCTTGAGAGCCATCAATCAATATGCTGCTGTGCTGAACAAGAAGTTCCTGGACCAGACCAACTTCGAACTTCAGGTGGGTGTTGATCTCAGATAAATAGGATTAATGCCAAGATGGGTGCTGTAGCACTAATAAAAGCGTGTGATGGAAAACGTTGAGCTCAATGAGCGAATGAGCATTCCTTTCTTTTTTTTTTTTTACTTTAGTTATGGAATAACTATTTCCATTTGGCTGTGGCCTTTCTCACCCAAGAATCTTTGCAACTGGAGAACTTCTCGAGTGACAAACGAGCAAAAATCTTTCACAGGTGAGTACTGAGTGTTTTTGTTGGACCACTAGTGAACTCTGTGTATTTTTCTGTTGTTCTCGGAAGCACAGAGTTTCAGCTCTTTCTTACACTAGTAAACAGAACTGAATCCACAGAAACCAACCCTCTTTTGCCATTAACGAGGACATTCCAAAGACATGCATAAGCCTGATCAGAAATGGGTTTTTTGGAATTGTACCAGTCAAGAAACCAATTCTTTTAGAAGGGGAACAGGGTGAAAAGGCTAAGATATGCCAAAGATCACAACGATTGTAATAAAATATAAGTGGAAAAGAGAATTATAGTGTCATTTTTGGGTCCAGTCATCAACAATGTGTTATATACTGTATGGCATTACAGGATTAATAAAACATCAAGTCTAATGGTGGCCTAAGACTTTTGCAAAGTGTTGTAAATCTGATATTGCTCAGCTAAACTGCTCATATTCATTCCTCTCCCTCTCTTATACTGAAGCTGAATCTCTGATTTCCTACTTGTTCTGGTATAATAAGACTTAAGATTCTCCCTGAGTGCAAATGGATCAGTCTGGGTACCAATCTGAGTGTGATTGTGGTCAGCATAATTAAGACTTAGTGACTTTCACACACGTTCCTCAGTCTCTTCTCAACTACAGACGTTTTTAGAAGGGCCGTGTAGAAGAAATTTTATTATTGACAGTTTGCTATGGTTTTGGTTGCAGCCCACTCTCTCCACTCCTGTTATTCATCGGGACATTTGTTGAGTGCTACTTATCTCTTCTGTTCTACAATCTCTCTGACTTCTGGTTTAACAGAATCAGCTGCTGCTTCTCAGGGTAATCCCCCTGCTCTGCAAATCAACCACCCTGCTCCCTACTTGCAGGCCTTGCACGTTGACTTTTGGGATAAGCTCCAGAACCCCTCACCAGGATATGCAGGGTTAAATGTTCAAATGATCGTGTCTTACCATGTTCGCCATTGTCCTCTGATGAAGAGCTGCCACGGCATCACGTCCAGACCACAAACAGCCATACCAGCTATTTAATGCAAACTCTTTATTTAGTCGGGCACTTTTAGAAAGAATGTGAAGCCGTTATCTCTTGTTCCAGACAGGTTCTAAACCACGCAGCGTCGCTCACTGGGTTTGTGATGGATTTGCATGATTATGAGTAGAACCGTGTAATTCGACCCATAAGTATAGCTCATTGTCTAGTAGCTGAAATTAATAGCGTTAAATATGTTTTAAATATTATCTCATTAATCCATTATTGGCATGTTAAGTTTGAAAATCATGTTTTATTCACAGAGCACCTTTTACTTTGATGAAAAATAAATATACCAGCTCGCGACACACAACACTTATGTATTTAATAAGGCAGAGAGAAAGTGATCCCAGTGTATTGAAGGCTTTTTTAACGGAGAAACGCTTGGATTGCCTGGGAGCTTCCAGCAACATGCCTTTTGCGTGATGTAGAAACATGTGACTGTAACTGAAGGTCAGATTTATTTCTGGAGCGCTCCGTACAGCAGAGGGTTGTCTCATAGCAGCTTTACAATTTTAAATTATATTTTATTATCTAAGGCCAAACCCAAACTGTTCGAACCTAGGGTGACCGTTGCAAGGAACGTTAAAAGCCTTGGGAGAACCAAGACCCAAAATGGGACCCACCTCCTAGGGCAGCCTAGATGATGTTATGTACTTAATATGATTATAGTTATAGTTTAATAGCTAAAGAACACAAGATAACATTAATTAATCATTAATAACACATATTGACTGATGTATTTTGAGATCTCATATGTAATGTATGCAGTGTACAGTTAAAAAAAAACGAGAACATAAAACTATGGCTTGTAAGACAACCGTGTAAATGAAACACAATAATGAACACAACAATTATTAATGGTTTTTGATATTATTCTTTTTTTGCTTCTTACTTACAAGATGTTATTGCAATTTTTAAGGTTTGAAGTCAGCAGCGAACACTGCCAGACATACACACCCACCAATTCTTGCGTTAAGGCCTTGATTTATGTTGTCCTTCTCGTCTTTATTATGCCACTTTGCAAGCTTGTTGGCAAAGCAGTCAATGGTAAATTCAAGACAATACCTCAGAGAATTCTGAAATGCCACAACGTGCCACTGTGGCGATGAGAGGGTATTAATCGGAGCCTGTCTGCTTCAAATGTATTGAGCATTCTGAACTAGGGGTTGTGATCTCGTGTCAAGTGAGCTGTGTGTGTGCAACAGAAGTGATTTAGATTTAAAGGGCTTCTGGGATGGAGAGTTGTTTTAGAAGTGTCTGGTGTAATTACATAGCTTATCTCATTCTCATGCTTCATCCCTGTCTGCTTCAGATTCTAGATGTGTTTAACCGTTAAATCGTTTCAATGTCCTGATTCTTTCATTTATATTGTCGAATCTTTACTGGTCAAATCCAAATTTAAAATTGGGTTATTTTTACAAGAAGGTACTGTAAATACAAACTACAGAAGAAACAACAAAAAGGGAGTTTGTGCAGGGAAAGTTGGGCAAAAAAAGCTCTTTTCCTATTAAAGAAAAAAAAAAACAATAAATACCTTGTATAGACTACAGTTGTGTGTATGAAGTGCGACATCCTCACACACCTGAGCAAAAACAGTCTGAAGAGGCTTGATCAGGAATCTTCTTAGCAGAGCAGTAGATAAAAAGACTTTTTTGGATGGGGAACAGGGTGAAAAGTTTAATATATGCTAAAGTGCACAACGACTGGAATGCAGATGTGGAAGAGTATTAAGGCGTGACGTGCAAGATTGGAAATTTTTGGCTCAAGGTCTCGACATTCTCGATGTTTTTTTGCACATTATATATCATTTGTTAAACTGACAAATCTAATAGTGGCCTAAGACTTTTGTACAGTACTTTGAATGGAAATACCAAAAATAGACAAAAATATATACGTTTTTTACACTGAGAGTGAATGCTGGTGAAGCAGGTGAAGTTTTTAATAAGGTGGTAACAAGTTCCAGATTGAATGTCCTTTGTGAGAAAGTGTAAAGTGAGGTCGTAAAGAAAACTGTATGAAGGTTATTAGAACTTTTTGTACTTAAAGTGATTATTATTTGTTTAGTAAATTAAGGAACTTAAGTTAGCCAAAGCTTTCCTTTATTCACAGCTATATATATATATATATATATGCTACAGTGTTAGAAGAAAAGCCCCATGCAAGATGTTTTGCATTATTATTATTTAGCATTTAATTAAAAACAATGTGATGTAAGTAGTGTTGCAGTATTAAAGTACAGTTTTTGTCATGCCTGTCATGCATTGGGTTTCTATGGAGATATTTGTTTAGAAAAATATGCAACTTTATAACCAAAAATTATTCTACCATATATTCCTTATGGTTTAATTATGCCTAATATCCATTTACTAATTAAGGATTACCGGTAAGAGTTTTTAAAACCATTCTGAATCAGTTTGTCATTTCAGCTCCAGTTTCCAGTGTAGCAGCTTTCCTCGTTTAAAAGCAGCTCTTGTCAGATTTACCCAATTAGGATCTAAGTTTAATACAAACAACAGGAGGAATGCGAGAGGAGATGAATGAATGAGTGATCATGCAAATGCAGCTGTTTGATGCTTTGCTTTATTTCTTCTCTGTCACACATCGAAGTTGTAATTAGATCCCCTCCAAGAATCAGAACAGGAGATGCCTCATTACTGGAGATGTGTGAACGTCCTTACTGAGTAACAATGTGATCGGCTGACATGCCTGAATTGTTAATCTGGAACGGTTTATTTGAAATCTAGTCTGGTGCCACCCCTGCTGTCGAGACAAATCCAAAATCTGTGGCACTGTCTAAATGGAGCTGCTTAGTTGGTCATGGACTTTATTTGAAAATAGTAAGAAATGTTAAATTTAACTTCTTAAATTGTCCTATAGGTTAGTTATTGGTCTGCACCAGATCATGCAATTCACATTTTGTTATCGTGGACATTAACGTCCAGTGGTTCCTCAGTAGGGTAGAGGAAATACAGCATGGATTTAAATTGACCACTGGGCAGCACGGTGGCTCGGTGGGTAGCACCGCTGCCTCACAATAAGAAGGTCCTGGGTTCAATCCCAGGGTGGAGA
>JAVSBV010079096.1:0-10030 GCA_033117975.1 Parotocinclus spilosoma | reverse complement strand
TACATTTTCAAAACTCTCAGGAAAACTTTTTTCACATGGTCATAATGGGGTATTTTGTGTAGAATTTTGAGGAAAAATATTAACTTAATACAATTTGGAATAAGGCTGTAACGTAACAAAATGTGGAAAAGTAAAGCGATGTGAATATTTTCCGGATGCACTGTATAATGATAATGATATAATATAAAGGATGCTAGAAGTGGCTTTAAAGTGGCATTATATCAATAAGAGTGGAAGATAAACATATGAAATTAATCCATAACTTCAGAAATTCGTAACCTGATAAAAGATTGTATGGGAAAGATTATTTAAAAATATTGTTTGCAGGTATTTTTAAAAAGTGACTTTTACTCATAAAACATTTTTAGTAACATTATAATCATCGTGTTGAAGCTAAAATAAAATGTACAGATAGTTTAGGTGAGAGAAGTCATCCAATCTGGAAGCATTCTTGCTTGTCAATAATTTGATTCCGAACTGTTGGGTAAAAACACGAATCACACCAGAATCACTAACTACTCATAATTCATTTGATCAATGCTCACTAACACTGAATGAGAACATGTGTTTATTTTTATCACTTTTTGCAGAAAACAATATTTTTTAAAACAATATAGTTCATGTTCCAGTAAACAAATCAATCCAACTAAAATGAAGGAAACTTATAACACTTGGTTCTAAAACTTAGCTGCCTGAAGCAAACTAAAATTGAATAGGTCATCGTGGCCCACTTACTTAATTTGTAACACGTTCCAAATATTTGAACCCAATAAAGATCAGAAAATGGGAAACGTGTGCAAAATGAGGGTGCACCCATCTGATGTTTGGTTCAGTTTTCAACATCATACTGACCTCATTCCAATCTGAAGGATAAACACAAAACCAAAAAAGAACCTAAATCAACTTCTACAAAACAAATCAAAAAGATATCAATTATACATTAGCATTTGGAATAAACCATGTGTACAATAACAGAAAGGACTGGAAGTTGTGAAAGTGGAGCCAATGTGATGTCTGCACTGTCGTCTACAATTTGCTTCCATTTCCGTTTGTTAAACAGATCATTACAAAAACATGGACATCTGTATGGAGTTGTTTGCTCCTTTGATGCAGTAAACTACAAGGGTTTCACACTAATGCAAGGCAATCCAGTCTGGTCCCCAAAAGGCACTGGATGATGATTAGTTCAATCTGTCTAATAAACTTTGTCAGGTTTAAAAGTATGGAGTAAATGATGCAAATAATGACAAAAATACTCTGGGTCTTAGTTTTTTTTTTATTTTTTAGATGTTTTCACTTTACGTTACAGTCACAAAAGTCATTTTGTTGAACCATGTTGCTTTCAGTGTCTGTATGCTTAATTCTATGTGCCCGTTAGCAAGGGGTTAAAAAACAAACCCACTCCTCGTAGAAGTGGCTGTGCATATACTTTTGACAATGTAGTGCTACATGCACATACATCTAAAGGAAAAGAAAGAAAATAAAAATGGTATCCAATAATATTCTGTTGGTAACAATTCTGTTTCCAACTTTTGAATAAGTACAGTCTTGCAATAAAACGTTCAAGTTACTGGATTTTAACCATGTAATTTTCAGATCCTAAATTGGCTGGGAGGAGGAGGAGGAGACCCAATTTGGGTTTAATATTTTTATTCTTTATGTGGACTGTTCTACAGAAGTGGTCAAATTTGTATGGCAGTTTTCTTAAAGTCTTTGTTGGGAACATATATTACACTACATCCACCATCCACATATCTAGTAAAATTGTGGCCAAAAGTTTTGAGAATAGCACAAATTTTGAGTTTGCAGCATCAGATTTTTTAGAACGTTTTGTCAGATGTTTATATGATAGAATGAAGAACAAATATATTTTTACTGCACAATGCTACAGTGCTTTTTAAGAATTGACCACAGGTTCTCAATGGGATTGAGATCTGGGGAGTTAATTTTAATGTTTTGTTCACCGAGACACTTGGTCATCACTTCTGCCTTGTGACATGGTGGAAAAACCATTGTTAACCTCCAAATTATTCCTGGATCGTTGGAAGAAGTTGCTTATAGAGGATGTATTGCTATCATTCCATTAATTGCAGTGTTCTTAGCTTTGAGTGAACCAACTGTCCTGGATGAGAAGCAACTGCACACATGAATGGCCTCTGGATGCCTCACTGTTGCCATGACACAAGACTCATGGTAGCGCTCACTTTTTGCTCTCCAGCCAATAATACAAATAAATATTATTAATAACATTATTATTAAAAGAATATTTTTCCAAATCTCCAAGGCAGATGGAAGGGGTGAAAGTTTTTCTTGGCTTCTTTGCTGCCATGTTTAACACCAAGTCATCCCCCAAAAGTCTTCGTCTCATTGTGCATTCAAATGCACTCACACTTTCCCTCTGTCATTATTTAATTCCAGAGAACTGCACTGGTGGCGACCCCAATCTCATAGCTGCATTCTCTTTAGGAGATGGTCCTGGCGCTTGCTTTACTTTCTTGGATATCCTGAGTCCTTCTTCACTACAATTAAACCACTTTCCTTAAATGTCAAATGTTAAATGTGAAACACTTTTAATGAAATTCAATGATGACTGCAGCAAGTTTTCATATTGTATTTTATACTGTTTTTAAAATGATGTACTCTCCCAAAACGTTACCAAAAATCATTGTCATGACCTTTTTACTAATTCTGAACTCAAAGCTGGCATGTACACAGTTAGAAAACACAGCTAATAACAAAAAATATTAACATCAAGTTTCATTAAACAAATTTTGATCAAAACAGTGGCCCCTAGCTGCTCACAATGTGGCCTTAAGACCAAGATTGCAATCTCATTTCCTGGTCTTAAATGGCCATGTTAATATTCAGGGCTTCCCAACAGAAACACCTCTATAAATTGTGAACTATTATATATTTACCTCATCCATGGCTATCCTAAATAATGCAATGCATATGAATAGATAACCCTAGTTCATTTCACAATATTAACTCTATTTTAACTGTGGCATCACAGTTTTTAATTAGTTCCAAACCATGGTCCATGAGACATGAGTCACTTTAGATCAGGTGACAATATAAACACCAGTATCTGTATGTAAATATTATTAAACAGCCATTGAAGCAGATTTTTTTTTTTAAAGGACAAAAGTAAGACATCTAATAAAGTTAAAAGTCGCCAAGTTATTTTTGGGTTGCTTTTATTTGTATCAATATCCAAATGTCAAAATGCAATTAAATTGGTGTAATAATACATTAAATACAAAAAATATGAAAGATATAATAAATAAACATGTTGACCACTGCTGTAAATGACTTGTAATTTATTTAACCCTAACCCTATATTTCAGTATCCTAATAGCAACGCATGTAAATTAGATATTAAATATTAATTACAACATTAAAAACCAACATTGTGTTTAATGCTAGTTTATATTTATTACAATGCATATAGTATATTTATTTGTTTATATCTACTTTTTAAATAATATCCAGCCATTATTTTCAGCTTAATCCACAAGGGGTGGCGGCTAGAAACAACCAGTGCCAATCCATCGTAGGGCACACGTAAGGGACACTATGGAGACACCAGTTAACCTAACACACATGTCTTTGGACTGTGGGAGGAAACCGGAGTACTAGGAGTAAACCAATGCAGGCACAAAAAGGACCCAGGCCGCTCCACCCTGGGATTGAACCCGGGACCTTCGTGCAGTGCGGCACCGGTGCTACCCACCGAGATGACCTTTAAATAATATGTTCATGAAAATATATACGTCTCTTTCCCGTTATTTACTTTCATAACTTCATAATGTTTTATATTTATTAGGCTGTATATATTTAAGGATAATATATACAACTCTAAAAAGTTCACAAGCTTTATGGCACCACTGCATGTGAATATAAACAATGGTTATGACTGAAATAGCTGAGCAAAAAAATGTACACAACACTTGGATATCTGAATGCTTTAATCAATTTTATTGCAAATTTCATAGAGAAAACATGATGATAAAATGTGCATTTTTTTAACTGCATTACCGAACAATATATAACACTTAGTACGAATGCAAAAATTCGCAGTTACGTACATACTGGAGATCTTTAATGTACTTTGGCGGTTCATTACTCGATGGCTCCACCTGGTGGATATCGAAATACTTGCAGGTGTAAAGATTACACAAACCAGTGGGCTACAAAACTTACCTGTTGTTTAGGATGTTTCCTATCTTTTATAGAACACACCATGCAGGCCTGCGGGATCTGGAAATCTGTGAAAAGAAAACAAGAACATATTAAACTTACTGACACGTATACATTAAAGACTGGTATTCAAGCTATGAGGTCAGACCCCTTGTGGGGAAGTGGATACAGCATACAGTAAATTAATATTAATACAGTATTTATACACCACAGCAAAATGAATGCATGGCAAAAACAAATGACTTTTAGTCATCTTTTTATGTAAAGATACATTTACAGGAACAGTTATTACAACAATGACATGACAAAAACACATTTACCTAGATTATAAAATCTACCTAAACCAACTGGCCTATAGAAGCAAATTATTGCTGCTCTAGTGACATTTGAACTACAGAAGGGAATATCTGCATTTCTTTAATCTACTCTTTTATAAAGATGTGAACCTGTTCAGTGCATTACTGGTTGAAATACTGAGAATTACACGATTATTTACACTTACATTTACAACAGCAACAATAATACATCAGTGACGCCTTATAATATATAAGGCTGTTCGTAGAATAATTCCGTTCACATAATAACCCCGCCTGGTTCTTGGACAGGGATCATCCCTGGAGAACATAGGGAACGGGTTTAAGCATGGCCTGGATGCAACAGTAGTCCATAGCAGAAGGAAGGTAGGAGTTGCTTGTGCTTGAAGATAAACACACAAAAGCAGTCACTTTTGCTTGTAGGTCGTGCCCAACCTGGCAGGAAGAGACCGCCAAAACTCAAACACAGATCCTTGCAGTGGGTTAGCATATTAGAACACTTCCCAACAAAGTTCTTAATCTGTACACAAATCAGCTTGTGTGACCTTCTGCACTCTTCTAAATGCTCAATGCAATTTGTAAAGTATGTTTTAGAGATAATCAAAACATATTGTCCACCTGTAAAACAAATCACATACAGTTAGGACTAAACGTCCATTACTTATTTCCACAACATACTGAACTACTGACTTCAAGTGAAATGTTCTACAGCCCCAATTCCAACGAAGTTGTAACGTTGTGAAAAACAAATTGTTTTTTTTTTTTTTTTGAAATTATCAAATATTCAGCCATTTGAATTTGATGGCAGCAACATGTTCCAAAAAAGTTGGGGCAGGGGCAAAAAAAGACAAAGTTGAGGAACGCTAAAATGCACCTGTTTGGTTACCCATTCCACAGGTGCACTGGTTTATTAGAAACAGGTGAGTATCATGATTGGGCAGAAAGGAAGCATCTCCAAAAAGCTCAATTGTTCAAAAGCAAGGATGGGTCGAAGTTCACCACTGTGTGAACAACTGCATGAGCAAATAGTCTAGCAGTTTAACTATAATGTTCCCCAATCTTGCAGTTGCAAGGAATTTAGGAATTTCATCATCTACAGTCCATAATATCATCAAAAGATTCAGAAAATCTGGAGAAATCTCTGCAAGTAAGCTTCAGAAGTTTTGGTGCCACATATGCTGCCATCCAAGCAACTTTTTTATGCCTATTTCAGCAAGACCATGCCAAGCCACATACTACACGTATTATGGCTTCCGACATAAAAGGGAGCAGGTACTAGACTAGCCTGCCTGCAGTCCAGACCTGTCTTCCATTAAAAATGCGTGGCATATTAGTGCAAAATATGACAACGGAGGCCTGTTGAACCAAATAAGACCCAACTTGATATACAATAGTGGCACCAGAATCTTATGAATAACTTTGTGAAGGCAATAGACAAAATGCAGAAGCATCCCAGTATCTTCTATGCAAATTTCCACAATTGAGTGAAGTCATCACCGATTGCAACATGGCAAGGAATAACCTGCAAAGGCAACATTACAGTTAGTGGAAACAAATTTTGGAAACACCAGGAAAGACATGTATGAAGAGTTGATGAAAAATCTCCTTCAGGTATATAAAGAACTTGGCTGTAAAGTTCCTAAAAACTGATTTCTTGCACTCTCATCTAGACTTCTTTGCACCAAACTTCAAAGCAGTCAGCGACTAATATGGTTCACCAGGAAATTGTGACTCAAAGCAACAGCTCCTTATATCTTACCACTGATACCAGCAATCACAGGACACCTTCAGAGTTATTTTGTTAGGGTTCGCGCTGCGCCCATTTATGTTTGCCCCAGTTGTCACGTTCTTTTTCTTTCGCTTCTGCCTCACGTGGCGTTGTGTTTTGGGTTTTCACTGCGGCGATCTATTGGCTTTTCGTTTTTGTTACTGTCATGCCCTTGTCATTCCCTGCACCTGTTCCTTGTTTCATTTTTCAGGTGTGCCCTATATAAGCCCAGCTCTCACTATTGTGGGCGCCGGATCATTGTTCGTTTTCCCCCCTTGCGCCTCATTGTTTGTTTTGTGCATTTTATTTTTGTTTTGTTTCTCGGCTTCCATGCCCTTTCGTACCTCGGCTTCCTATGCCACTTCGCGTTCGCCGCTTTGTATTTCTCGGCTCTAAATGCCGCTCCGTAGAGCTCGGCTTAACACACCGTTCCGTATATATTGCAGTTAACACGCTGCTCCAGATCTCAGCTCCTATGCCATTCCGCTTTGTTTTGGGTTCTTTTCTTTTAGGTTTGGGTTCAGGTTCGCTTCTGCTTTGTGCCTTTGGACTCATGGCTCCCAAGCTGTGTCTGGACTCTCAAGTCGCTTATGGACTTAGGTGTTTATCCCTCCGAGTGGACCATCCTGGATCAACACCATTCCACCAAGTCTGGAGTAGGTGATCCATGGTTCATCTCACTTGAGACGACCCCCAGCCTTCATAATGGAGACTCTCAGCTCCCAAGCCATCCTTGGACTCAAGGCATTTTAGCCTTCTCGTGGACTCACTGCTCCCTAGCCGTCGCATCTTCTGTTTGCTTTGTTTTAGGACTCCAGCACCCTGGCACCTCCGTGCTTGTCCCGAGAGGATTGGGGACTTCTACATGGACATCTGTTACCCTGCCCAGAGGTTTGGCGTTCCCAAAAAGCCAGGTTGGCTTTCCCTGGATGCGAGGACTTCCACCAGGCTCCGGTCCCAGCATCCAGGACGGGCACCAGACCCTTTCATCTCTGTTGCTGGACTAGGGTTTCCTGTTTTTGTGTTTCGTCCTTTTGTTCCTGCCTGACCAGCCTTTGTTTTCATTTAAATACATTTTGTAGTCTAAAATGTTGTGGGGGTTCCTGGGGATTTGGTGAGTCCAGGGATTGTCTCGCCAGGTCTCCAGGACGCCCCATCATAACATATTTTGGAGTATGTGCCTGAGGAGGACATTCACAATATAAGGCAGGATTTTTAAATATTATTTCAGATTGGTATCAGATGCCAAATATCAAGGAGATTAAAATCTTTCAGTAATATTTACATTCTCTTTTATGCAATGCACATAATATGTAAGCCAGTTACTGTATTAAGTACTTAAAAATGAAAATGTATCATGACAATTACAACTATGGGAGGTTTATACCATCTGAGATTTGCTTGGCAAAAGAATCAATTTTTGTAAAATGAAAATTATTCGAGCCCCGACAATGGGTACTATGATGTCAATACATAATTCATCCTGATAAGGGAAAGTGTTTGTATGCAAGAGACCTTAAGCTGACAATGTTTTTTCCCTGGTCAAATGACAGATGCTTCGGCACCTGGCACATGTTCAAAAACTGATAAAATACAATTGTACAGATTTACAGTCTATATAACTTTATTACACATAACGGTTATGTTATATAAGCTCTACAAAGAAAAAAATCTCTTAAATAAAGCCTCCCACAGACCTATGTGCTGCCACCATGCATATGGGGGAAAAACGGCTCTAATATGGAAGTGGGGAGAAGCAAGTCACACAGCAATAAGATTGTTTCAAATAAGGGTGTAAATCTCATTTCAGCGCTATGAATTTGGTAGATTTAAAAAATGTCAGATACTGAACAAAATCGCAAAGGTTGAGTCAAAAGTAGCAGTATGACACTTGTTATAGTATTAAACACCCAGTAGCATGGAAGAAAAGTAAACACGGGAATGAAATTACAAGCTGCCTTTCAACAACCAAAGCTTCAACTAAAGTAAAAGAGAGGAAGGGAAAACAAATACCTGTGACCTATAAACGGGGTCCTATAAATTTATTGGAACCATTTTTATTTTGGTGAGGCCCAAAATCCCTGCTGTGGTGGTCCAGATCCAAACTCCAGCAATGTAATCGGATCTGCCTGGCATAGGATGCACTTTTGGTAAAACAAACCGGCTCAACCGACATTATATAACCACATTGCTCACAAAAAATAGTGGATATTTAAAAAAGAATACGAAGAGGATCCCGCAAGAACTGCTGGACAATATGATCCTGTCCATGCCCCTATGCTGTCAGACAGTTGGCATACTTGGGTGACCATACACTCTACTGAACAGTCAATGTGTGACACTCTTATGCAGTTTGACATGCTTCTGTTCGCCCCATGGTTATGTCACTTACTACTCAATTACAATATTTGAGTCTGCATCTTATTTGCATAATCGAACAACTTTCTTAATGTTTCATTTGATTGTATGATGATAAATGATTTTGATTTTTGTTTTTCTGATTATTTTATTTACTGGTAAAATCAAATGCTTCTTTTTTAAAATTGCTTCATAATCATGTTGAAATATCCTCTATTTTTGTGAGCAGGTACTGTATACCAATTCTAATCATTATTATATTATAATAGATAACTAATAATACATGTTCAGCACATCCCCACAATTTCTAATGTGTACTAGTAACACTGAAATGTTCGATATGCAATAAACTGTCATAACCATAAGATTATCATCAGCAATATGTCTACTAAATCAGTAATTTATGTTCAGTAATAAACTAATAAATACACACGCAACCAACAAGGAACAGGACTGTGAGGAAACGTTATTGGACTACATCAATATTAACTGCCTTAGTGCTGCCTGAATACCCAACTTAGCAACAAATGAGTGGTGCACACAACACTACAACTTACCAGTGTTTTACCAAATAAGGTATTGAAAAGGTATTTAGGATGACTTTCTTCAAAAAAGTGCTCAAAATAGCAAACTCATTTTTGCAAGCCATTGCATTTGTCACGGACTCAGCTATTGAAACATCAATCAATAAGACAGATACTTTTGCTGTTTCAGGATCTTTTGATACATTTTGTCAGCAAAATCTTCAAAAAGATGCCCTGTAGTGTACATGCTGTTCACCAATTAAGGTCACCTTATTCATACGCTATATAGTGGGAACAGACATGCATCAAAATAACCAACATAAAATATTTGGACGTTCCACTGGTAAAGTTGATTGGAAAGTTAATTGTCTTTACTTTCTCATATAAAAGATGTTAAATACATACTCTGCTGAACTCTGCATGCACACTGTAAACAATACTGCAGTTGAATTGTAAAAAAAAAGTAAGACTTCACCCATAAAATAGTAGTCTCTAATACTTCAGTTTCTTTGTTAAAAGCCTGGTTTACACATTCAAGAGTCAGGAACATAAGCAACCTAGGCTGAAATGGCAATTTTGTATCCACTGGTACACAAAACCCACACAAGTATCTGGATTTAATGGTGGAAAAATTCCAGTTACTGTCAATGGCATGGCCATCAGTACCAAGGATACGATATACTGCTCACAAAAGTTAGGTGAAGGGAATATTTCAAATTGAAAGATTGTGAGATTGTGTGCAGCATAGCTTGTAGCAGAGTGAAAAATAAAGCCTTCCGAAATATTTAAGCTTACATACTGAAATATAATGATTATTGGAAAGAGTATTTTACTGTAAAATATTTGCTTTATTAAACTTAATACAG
>JAVSBV010079065.1:0-10033 GCA_033117975.1 Parotocinclus spilosoma | reverse complement strand
AATTATTATTATTATTATTATTATTATTATTATTATTATTATTATTATTATTAGTAGTAGTAGTAGTAGTAGTAGTCTTAGTAGTAGAATTTATTATTAATTATTATTAGGATATACTTTTAAAATTATTACTATTATTATTATTATATATTGTATTATTATTATTTGTAATTATTATTATATTATTATTATAATTATTATTAATAATAATAATAATAATAGTAATAATAATAATTAATATTCTTAGTAATATTAATTATGTATTATTTTTTATTTATTAACTATTATTATTATTATTATTATTATTATTATTATTAATTAATTAATTTTATTATTATTATTATTATTTAGTATGCAGATGATGATGATGATTCCTATTATTCTTTTTATTTATTGTTATTATTATTATATTTATTATCATTCTTAATTATATGTTTATTTATTATTATGAATATGATTATCATTTATTTATTTATTTTATTATTATTATTAATATTTAGTATGCTGATGATGATGATAATGATTCGTATTATTCTTTTTATTTATTATTATTATTTATTTATTTTTTTTATTTCTTTATTTATGTATTATTATTATTATTATTATTTAGTATGCAGATGATGATAATGATTCCTATTATTCTTTTTATTTATTATTATTATTTATTATTATTTCTTTATTTATATATTATTATTATTATTATTATTATTATTATTATTATTAGTGTGAGTTTAGGACTAACCCTGATCAGGATGAGCAGACCTATAGAGGATGGATTGAAGTAATTATTATTATTATTATTATTTTTATTATTATTCTTAGGACTAAATAGTTTTTGTTTTTTATTTCAGATGGAGTTCCAGCGCAGCCCCCTGCCCCTCCCCCCTCCTCCACTGAGTTCTCTATAGTGGTAAATGCTAACAGTGGCAGTGTGGTTAACCTTCCTGCTCTGCTTAAGAACACTTTTTCAGAGAATGTATCTATAGATCTCCACAGTATGGTCACTCCCACAGGTGGGTACTCGTCTATACACCATAAATATATATATATATATATATATATATATATATAAATATATAAACTGTTTCTTTAGATTCATTATAAACAAGATAAACTGGTGGAAGGCCAATAGGGTCATAATACAGAGCATGATGTGTCCTGTTATGGAAGGCCAATAGGGTCATAATGGAGTAAATGATTGTGTTTAGCGTGGGCTATGTGTGTTTCTATCTTTTATCTAATTTTTCTTTTATAAATTTTACAGAAGCTGTCCAAAGAGCAGGTGCAGCTCGGGGGCACACAGGTACATTTGGGTCTAAAACATTTAAAAACGTGATTCTGTGCAGGTCCTTTGCTGCCCCCTTTTGCAGCAATTTTAATCAGTAAATTCATTTTAATAATTACTATTTTTAATTATTACATTACCTTTAATTATTATATTACCGGTCATGTATTATAATTATAATTTGTATTATATAGTATATAAATGATCATCTATTTATTATTATTATCATGTATTATCATTATAATTATTATTATTTATATTATTATTTAATGTTATAATTGTTATAATTATGTAAAAATATAAATGATGTATTATTATAATAATAATATTATTATTATTATTATAATTCTTTGCTGTCTTTAATATATTATAAGTATATTGTTATAATTATATAAAAATATAAATTCTGTATGTATTATTATTATTATTATTATTATTTAATGTCTTTAATATATTATAAGTATATTGTTATAATTATATCAAAATATAAATTATGTATTATTATTATTATTATTATTATTAATAATATTATTATTATTTAATGTTTTTAATATATTATAAGTATATTGTTATAATTATATTAAAATATAAATTATGTATTATTATTATTATTTAATGTTTTTAATATATTATAAGTATATTGTTATAATTATATCAAAATATAAACTATCAAATTTTTTGTTACTATTATTATTATTTATATTAATCATTTAGATTATTTTACTGATATGACAAAACTTTTGTTTAGGGTATAGTATCGGAAATTTTGTCCAAAAACACGACGAAGGTGCTGTTTTCTTTTATTTATTTTTTCATTGGCCATTAAACACCCCAGAGACGAGTATTAAGGGGGCACCCGTCTGCAGATTTTATGAGTGCGGATAAAATTGCCTTTTTGGTACTAACACACCCTGATCCCGTCCTCGGTGATATTACGTTATTTTGTGTTTTTATTGTACAGAAATTAAAAATAAACGTTTTTGAATTTGAGGCAATTTAATTTCAGGGACGTTTTTTTTTTTTGGTTAAAGAATCGTAATGTCAGTATCGTGAATCGTATCGTCACGCCACCTATGTCCCGTCTCCGTTGTGCTTTTCTCGCCCTCTTTAGATAATCCCGTCAAGAAATTCCTGACCTCTCACAAATCCAGAATGAAAAAGAAATACAGGTGCATTTTCGAGGGCAAAGGCGGCTCCGATTCGGAAACGCTCCTGAACAAGGTTTACACCCAGCTGTACATCACCGAGGGCGAACTCCAGAAGGTGAACGACGAGCACGAGGTCCTGAAGATGGACAAAGCCTTTCGGATCCAGGAGTCTGAAGACAGACCGATCAACTGCAACCAGATCTTCAGCTTGGCCGAGGGCGACGAGGAGAACCGGCTAGTTCTGACCAAAGGCATCGCCGGGATCGGGAAAACCGTGTCCGTGCAGAAGTTCGTCCTGGACTGGGCCGAAGGCAAGTCCAACCTCGACATCGACTGCCTGTTTCTGCTCCCGTTCCGAGAAATTAAGCTGATCGACGACGTGGAGTACAGCATTCACGAGTTCCTGCAGGAGTTCTTTCCAGATCTGGGAAAACTGAATACGAGCGAAGTGTACGAGGAGCTCAAGCTGGCGTTCATCCTGGACGGCCTGGACGAGCGTCGCGAACCTCTGGATTTCGAAAAAGGCCTGGTGAGAAAAGTGGACAAGAAAGCCTCCATAAACACGCTGATGGCCAACTTGATCACGGGGAACCTTCTTCCCTCGGCTCTGGTCTGGATCACGTCTCGGCCGGCGGCTGCAAACCAGATTCCGCCGGAGTACGTCGGCCTGTTCACCGAGGTCCGGGGATTCACGGACGAGCAGAAGGACGAGTATTTCAGGAAGAGGATAACGGACGAGAGGAAGGCCTCCGAGATCATCGCCCACGTCAAGTCCGTCCGCAGCCTCCACATCATGTGCCACATCCCCATCTTCTGCTGGATGACGGCCACGGTGCTCCAGAAAACGCTGGTGCGGGGCGAGAGCAACCAGGTGCCCACCACGCTGACGGAAATGTACGTCCACTTCCTGATCATCCAAATGGCCGTCAAGAACAAGAAGTACGACGGCAAGCTGGAGCGCGACGTCCGGAGGCTTTTGGAACTGAACCGGGACGTGGTTCTGAAGCTCGCCAAGCTGGCCTTCAAACAGCTGACCAAGGGAAACATCATGTTCTACGAGGACGACCTGATAGACTGCGGGATCGACGTCGGCCAAGACTCGGAGTGCACCGGCATGTGCACCGAGATCTTCAAGACGGAGTGCGTGCTCCATGAGAAGAAGGTGTACTGCTTCATCCATCTGACCGTCCAGGAGTTCTTCGCCGCCCTGCACGTCTTCTCCTCCTACCTGAGCAAGGACATGGACGAGCTGCAGTATTTCTTCTACGAGCCGCCCAGCGCTGAGACGCCACTGGAACGCTTGCTTAAGAAGGCGGTGGACAAGGCCAAGGACCACGAAGGAGGCCAGCTGGACCTCTTTCTTCGCTTCTTGCTGGGCATCTCGCTCGAGTCCAATCAAGACATCCTGCAAGGGCTCCTGCCCCGCACCGAGAAAACCAAGAAGTGCGTATCGAACATCATCCAGCACATCAAGCAAATCCAGAACAAATCGGAAACGCTGTCTCCGGAGTCGTCCATCAACCACCTGTTCTGCCTGATGGAGCTGAAGGACGTCTCCATGTACAACCAAATCAAGAAGTACCTGAGCAGTGAAAACTTTCCCAGTCGAGAGCTCTCCTTGTCCAACTGCTCAGCCCTGGCCTACATCATCCTAATGTCCGGGGACACCCTGGACGTCATGGACGTCAAGAAGTACTCCCCGACCAGCGCCGCCTGGAGGAGACTCCTGCCGGTCGTCAGGTGCAGCAGAAGAGCCCTGTAAGTGACCCTCAGGTGCCTTCTGGAGGTTCTTCATACGCCAAAGCTCACCTAGGTTTATCAAAGTGTTTAGACAGAAGAACGGTCCAATGTTACACACCCGCGAGAGGTAAAAGTATGTGAACCCGTAGGCTCAGGTGAAATTAGAGCCAGGTTTTTCAACCAGTCAGGTCTGATCTTCGAAAACTCACCTTTGTGGAGGTTCTCCAGAGCACACCGCTCCACAACCAGCTGGAAAATGACCAGGAGCCAGTTCTAGTCGCCCTTATTTTAGCTCCCCGAAAATGTGAGGGTCTCGGGTTAAAAAAAAAAAGAAGAAAAAAAAAGGGTCTTGTCACAAAAAATAAAAAACTAGAGACTGAGAGGTTTCATAACAGTGAAATAACGTTTACAATCGGGTGATTACTGAGGGAGTTCTGACCTTCTAAACCTTTGCGATGCGGCTTTTAGCCTTTTATAAATGTTTTTATAGATGTTTATCGATTTTTATCGATCTTGGGTTTTTTTCTTCTGAACGGATTCGTCCCAAAAACACGGTTTAAAAAAACAAAACCCACCTTTTAGTCCGAATATCAAGGGGATGTTTTGGGGGACATTTATGAGTCTTTTGTTCCTTAAATGAATGTTGGGGGCACTTTTACTTTCACTTTAAAATATATCTATCAGGGGGCAGAAGCTTCTCACAGGTTCAGGTTCAAGAGTATCGAAATTTTTGGGATGGAAAAATCAAAAGACTATTTCGACGCTCTCACTTTTAAAAGGGTCCTGATTTTTTTTTGGAGAGTCAGTTTTGTCACTAAAGCCCCTCACATAGATCTTCCCTCGGGTTTAAACTTTCATAAGATCACCATAAAGTCTCCTCTCGATAACGAAAACACTCCTTATTTTAGGAACGATCGTTGTCCGGACCTCGAAACCATCTCGCAGCATCAGTTACGCGCTAAGATCGCTAGAGGGCGCTCTCGGTCCACTCTGTTAAACATGACCTTACTTTATTAATGAGAAGGCCACTCTGGGTCCACTTGCTTATTAATTTATGTTGATTAGGCACTCATTAACCAAAATAAAACCTGAAAACAATCCGAAACGAAGGTGTCGGGACGTTCTGGATCTTATTTAAACCCATTGTGATCCAGTGGATCTCATCAGTCTGGGTAGGAATGCTTCTTTTTGTTTCTTTGTGTAGGCTGGCTGGATGTGAGCTGACCGAGAGCTGCTGGGAGACGGTCACCTCAGTGCTGAAGGCGCAGGACTCGCCTCTGACCGAGCTGGACCTCAGTGATAATTACAGGATACAGAAAGGGCCACGACTGCTCTCGGATGGACTCAGGAGCCCGAACTGCAAGCTGGAGGTGCTCAGGTGAGCCCATTTGAACACCCGGTCACATAATTCTATTATAGAAGAATTCCTCCTCGTCATCCGATTGGTCGAGAAGCAACAGCCATGCATTTGAACTTTGTGAGAACAAACGTTATTTGGTTTTTCTGCCACGAATCAATGAATATAAGAGAATTTCATGCCAATGAGGAAAACCAATGGACTGTAGGCTACGTTAATGGTAAGAAGCGCCATCTAGCGGCCGTTTCCACGCTGTTTTGGGTAAGGAAATTATCAACACGTTTGTTTTGGACCTCCTTTTCCCAGTCTTAAACCTAACGTTTATTTGATTTGTTGTCTTTCATTTAACGCCTGTGGTTTGATATCTCAGGTTAGCAAGATGCAACTTCAACCCGAGCAGCTGTTCTGAGCTGGCCGGCGCTCTCGCGTCGCTTTTCTCCCGTCTGAGAGAGCTGGACCTCAGCAACAACGACCTGGAGGACTCGGGACTTGAGCAGATGTTCACTGGAATGGAAAACCCAAACTCTAAACTGGAGATTTTAAGGTAAATCCAAAACCCTAAAAGCCCATCCAGAAAAAGCAAGTGCCAGTGGAGACCCCTTCCTTCAGGGGGTCTGGACCCGTGGTCCCTTGGAAGGTCTGATCAGTTTGTGATGTTCTCTGAGACCAGGCTGGAATGGTGTAAGCTCAGCGAGAAGGTCTGCTCGTTCTTCTCTCGTCTCACGGCTCTGAGAGAGCTGGATCTGAGTAACAACGACCTGCAGGACTCAGGGGTGAAGATCCTCGCTGATGGACTCCAGCGGAACAACGACAGCCTGGAGATACTCAGGTTAGCAGGATTTAAATAAACGAAAAAAAAATCAGATTAAATATCCATAAAAAATATATAAATATAAACACTAAAGTAAGAAGCATTTATATAATTTACGCAATGTAAAGCATAGAAATAAATAAAAAACATATAATAAATATCTGAAATATATTAAAACATAACAAATTACAAAAAAAATTAACACAGTAGGCAATGTAAACCGATAAAAATAACAAAATTAAAAGCATTTAGAAAGAAAAAAAAAACTTAAACAGAAAAATAATAAGAGCAAAATGAATATAATTTAATACAAAGTAAAAAGAAATACAAGGGGGGAAAAAAACCCCTTATAATTAAATATGAAATAAAATAGCACAAATATATTAAATAAAGATAAAAAAAATGTAAACGTTTTTTGAAAAATGTTTAAACATGATTTCATGATAAATAAACAAATAAATTGTTTAAATATGTATTAATGAATGCAAATTAAAAGGATGAGATAAAAATAAAAACAAGAGTATTTACTAACGCAACGTCTCGTGTAAAAGTAAATGAAAATGTAAGAAAATGAAATAATAAAAGCGTAAAAATAATAAAGACGAAACAAAAATGAAATGAAACCAATACGAAGAATAAAACATTTAAAGTATTTCAAAAGATATAAAAAATAAAAAAAAGAGCACAGCGTACTGATACAGGGGGAAAGAAAGACGCAAAAAAAGCACCATTTAAATAATTAAATAAAGAGATAAAAGTGGAACAAAAAAAAAACCTAAGAGTACAAGATTACATAAAATATTTTTATATTCATTTATAAAAATGCATTTATTTTAAACTGTTGTTTTTTATTTATAAATAAACAGCTCAAATACATACATACAAGTCAAAGGCATTATATTTTATTATATTTCAATTATTTAAAAATAGTAACTTCATTAAGAATCAATGCAAGCAAAACGATAAATAAATAAAAAAAAGAAAGGCATAATAATAATAAGATAATAAAAAAAAAATAAAAAGATACAAACAAAAGATGAGTAAAACGCATTGGCATGGAGTAAAAAACTAAAAATAAACGTAAAACATAAAAGAGATGGATAAATAATAAGCGAATAATAAAAGCAGGGAATCATTTTAGTGAAAAATAAACGAAATATACGAGAAAAAAAAAAACGAATAAAAGCAAAGCAAAATAAAATAATTAACCTTAGATTAAAAAAATACGGTATGCCTGCATTTAATGCATTCGAGCTTTTCATATTTTTTAATCTGTTTTTTCTAAGATATAAAATATGGATGTATTTTGTTTTTTCTCTGATGAGATCAGATCTGGTCGCTTTATCTCCTTTACTGATCGACGTTATTTCTCGTTCAGATTGTCCGGCTGCTCGGTGACGGATCAAGGTTTTTCCTCTCTGGCTTCTTCTCTGAGATCAAAGCCATCATCGGTCCTGAGGGAGCTGGATCTGAGCTACAATCATCCAGGAGATTCAGGACACGAGGAGCTGTCTGACCTTCTGAACGATCCACAGTACAAACTGGAGAATCTTAAGTAAGAGTTATAGCTCGTCTTCATCATTCGATCCTCTTATAAACCCATAAACCTTCTGATTTTTTTAAACCTCTGGCTTTGTTTTTCTGTAGGACGGAACCAAACGCTCAACGATTTATCAGAGCCGGGATCAGAAAGTGTAAGCTTATTCCTCTTTCCATTAAAGTCTCTTATTATTATTATTATTATTATTATTATTATGTTTGTTGCTGGGCAACTCGTATATTGTTATCCGATTTCCTTCTTATTATCTATTTTTATTATTGTTATTCCACCCGATTTTCGGTCGGTATCTCCTCCTAGAGCTTTCGACGTATCGACACGGGACAAACGCCGAAATGTCCGTGATGTTCGGGAGAAGCGTACTTGTATACAGCTAAGAGAAATATTGTTCCGTTCGGCCGCTACGACCTTTTTTCTGCGAAGAAATTTCCCATTGACATAACATGACGGCAAACTTCGCACAGTCGTAGCTCGGTCAGTTTTTGAGCTACGCGTACGAAAATCAGACAGCCTGGACTTGGTTATGATGTCACCGGTCATGTTAAGTTACAGAGTGATCGCCCTGTCCGTTCACTTTTTATCACTCTTCAAAAATCACCCCATTCATTTTATATGGCCCCACTGTAGTGGAAAGATTAAAGAAAGATCAAAGCCGACCAGAATCAATCAGGTCTCAGACATGCGCCTGTTATCGGACCTGCACCTTGCCAGAGCCTTCAGGGTCTCGGACCTCCGCCCGGCCAGGACCTATTGCGCTTCGGCCTCAATTTGATTTATTCTTACGTTTAATATTTGCAGCTCGGGTTCCTTTCTCAGTCCTGGTCCTGGTCCAAGGTTTCTTTTCTACCTATAGCGTTTGGGGACTTTCCTTGCCACTGTCGCCCTGGGCTTGCTCAATTAGAATTGGGATTAGATTTTAGAAGGTAGCTGCTTTGGGATAATGCTCCGCTAATACTCATTAACCGAACGGGAAAACACTTTTATAATGAATTACTATATTTGTAATAATGTTGTTGTTTTTTTTTGGAGAATAATTACAGGTCAGGATGCCCCCGTTGAGTTCGGTCAAAAAGGGTTATTTGTTGTGGATAAAATGTTTGGGATGTTTTAGATATTCAGATAGCGGGAGCCTGTTTCCATTGTTTCCTATGGGAGAGTCCCTACCTCGTTCCTGTATGTTGGAGGGTGCAGGTAGAGGTAAGAACTTATTTAGGAGACGATCGTCCTTTTCCCTGTTCTTAGAGTCCCCCGTAGCGTAGGGCGGTGCCCCCAGTGGCTTATGTCCGTTCTTGGACACCCGCTGAACCCATTCCTGCTTCCGTAGATGCCGTCCAGCTCACGTTCGACCCAAACACGGTCAGCGCGGACCTGGTCCTGTCCGATTCGAAAGTCATGAGGGCGTCTCAGAAACAACAGTACCCGGATCACCAGGAAAGGTTCGACGTGTACGCGCAGGTGCTGTGCAGCGAGAGCCTGAGCCAGCGCTGTTACTGGGAGGTCGAGCTGGACGACCCGTCCCCGGACATCGGCGTCACGTACCCAGAGATCCACAGGAAGGGGGAAGATTTCGGCCCGCTGGACGCTCATACGAAACTGGGGAACAATCCGATGTCCTGGTCACTCAGCTGTGGAGAGAACCATCAGCTAGCCTGGCACCACATGGAGCAGACGGTCATAGTCCTGCCCCAACCAGTCAGGGTCGGGGTCTATCTGGACTGGGCCAAAGGAGTCCTGTCCTTCTACAGTGTCCAGTTACAGTCACACACACGTTCACTTACACACATCCACAGTCACAGAGCAGTGTTTAAGAAGCCCCTGCTGGCAGGTTTGGGCATTTCGGAGCGATCCATGACCTTATGCCCGCTGGATTAGGCGATCAGGAGGAGGGGCGGAGTTACGGAGAAGGGGCGGAGTTATAGTGATGGTGCTTCTGACATGTGCTGGGATTTATCAGCTGTACTGAAGAACCTCAAAAACCTCAAGTCATCATTATTATTATTATTATTATTATTATTATCATCATCATCATCATTATTATTATTATTATTATTATTGTCATCATTATTATTATTATTATTATTATTATTATTATTATCATCATCATCATCATCATTATTATTATTATTATTATTAT
>JAVSBV010079044.1:0-10033 GCA_033117975.1 Parotocinclus spilosoma | reverse complement strand
AAAAACTTGGTTGCAAATTTATTTTTCAATGAACAAAGTTGGTAAGTAACAGTAGTTCTTGTTTGTACGTTCGCTATGCGTGTAAACCGTACAATAAAGGTTTAATAAACATTTAATATGTTACATAGCACGTCCCGTCTTGTAACACAGGGCATATTCGTTTAATTGGACCAGCCGTTTATTAGGACCAAAACGATCGCGTCCCGATGTGGTCCCATTAACCGGATTCGACTGTATTTCGATTTTTTTTTAATCAAAGTCGTAAAGTAGGAAAGTAACAAATCCTAGGCTTCCAAAAATCCTTTCAGGTCCACCCAGTATGAAGAGACCCAGACACAGGGACAGAACCGAAACGTCGAGAGCCACGCTGACTTCTAAACCTCAATCGAACAGAAGGGAGCAGCTAATGACAGATTTAGAACGAGCCCAGACTCCATGCTGGTGTTTAACAGCAGGCTTGAGCTGCTTTACGGAACACAGATTTTGCTCAGACACAGACGGGCCTTAATTAATTTGAGACATCAGGACAGCCCTGTTTCCATATCGTGGTTTTTTTCATGGCAGGAATGCCAGCTATTCACGGTCAGACCAATCGGAGAGCAGGAGAGGCCCAGGTGATGATGGGCTTGGGGCTTCTGCTCCGATAGGAAAAGGATACTTTTCAAAAGCTAAAAGCTTTTTGTCCTTTGCTCTAAAACAAAGCCGACTGGGAGCGAGAGGAGAAAAGACCTGACCTTGGCGCTTTTTCTCCTCTGCGTGTCTTTTTTTGAAAGCAGATCTGTCCTCGTCTGTGTTTCGGGGACATTCCACTCTGAAATTCGCTTAACGAGACTTCACAACCGTCTTGAACTTCACACAAACGAAAAGTGGAATTCGCTGAGCGTCATCATCTTTCTCCTGGCAAGGACTGAAAACTAGAAAGTAGACTCTCGCATTTCTGAGAAAGCTTTAAAGAATGACACGCAGGTCACTGTAAATTCTGGCTGAAATAAAAACCTCCAGGATAAACGTGTTCCCAAGATTTAGAGTTCTGTTCACTACCATGAGGTTGCAGGTGTGGGTCATAGAGGTGCCCCACACTCAAAACGATAACACGAGAGCTTGCAGGAGTGGACGTTCTGCAAACATCACACCAGGAGCACTAAAGGAATGGAGGTCCAGAACGAAGAATCGTCCCATCAGGAGTCCGGCAGAACCCTGGACGTGGTGGAACGCGGTCTCATAAAGACCACCTGGATGTTCCACAGCACTTCTGGGACAATGTTGTGCTGACAGATGAGGCGAAAGTTGGCAGACGTGCTCAGCGCTGGGTTTGGACGAAGAGAAAGAAAAAAAAACTCATCCCAAATCTGAGGGATGAAGCCTAGTGTGGGGCTTCTCTGCTGGGCACCTTGTAGTCACTGAGAGAAGAAAGTGGATGATGAAGAAATGTTACAGTGTGGTGTCCCATCAGCTCACGGCAACGACCTCACCTCTAGATCGATAACAAGGTTCGAAAATGCCCTCTGCTCCTGGGACCAGCAGCCACGAGGAAAGTTAAGCGCTGCTTAAGAAGGTCCAGCGTTTAGGGTACACATACTTTTTCTCAGCCTGGCTAGGTGGTAAGAGCCAGCTCCTGGAAACCCCATTCCAAAATGCACCAGGGTTACACCACCCATTGAATTCTGGCTCCCGTTTTGTGGGCTCCACCTGTGTAGAGTTTGTATGTTCTCCCCGTGTCTGTGTTGTTTTCCTCTCACGTCCATGGGTGAGAACATAGGTAAGGTCAATTTGAGTCTCTAAAGTGTCCCCAACATGAGCGTGTGCACCCAGAGATACTGTAGATTGGCGGCCATCCATAAATGGTTCCCAACTTGTGCCCCGTGTTGCTGGTTAGGTCCCACCCAAAAGGGTCCAGGAACAAGTGGGGTGGAAACATGTCAAAAAGTTCTGTATTACCAAACTGGGACACTCCTCCAAGATGCTCGGGTGTAAGCATGCTATGAACGGGATGGATCATCCTGACAGATCTCTCCTCCCTCAGACACATCCAATTACATCTAAATGTCTAATGTCACTTTTAGTTTTAAAAAGATGCAAAACGAGGTCATGT
The DNA here is from genome assembly GCA_033117975.1 of Parotocinclus spilosoma. NCBI lineage: Eukaryota > Metazoa > Chordata > Actinopteri > Siluriformes > Loricariidae > Parotocinclus > Parotocinclus spilosoma. Next base: position 7,941 of record JAVSBV010079044.1, on the reverse strand, counting down.
TTATGACTTACAGGTCGAATTACTTCTTTTTATATGATATTTTTTGGCACGTTTTACGCTACGAAACGCTTGCAAGCCAGTTAATTTAATAAACACTGACAAGCTGAGCTGACAAGATCCCCAAACCTTTGCACACACACACACCATATGTTATTTCATCTGTACCCATCTGTCTATGAACACATTCCCCACTGTATTCAAATCCAACGCACTTGGGTCAGTCCCTAAATACTGCACTACTAAAGGCGCTCGAATGATCGTGTGAAAAAGCCAAAACTGTCACCAGATCATTAAGGGAACAAGCATTTTTCAATTTCAAGGTGCATCCTGCCCACAGATCCACACCTAAACAGTCAGGGAAGCATCTGAGGCACATTCTCCGGCCCGACCGCCTGATATTTGGGTGTTTGGGGGCTCTGTTTTGGCGGGAGGAACCTGCTGATGGCTCCAGAATGCAGCTGTCACGGATCTATTTGTTAACTCAGTAGAGACATGTGGAGAGAAAACCTTCCTCTGCTCAAATAAACAAACACAGAGGCAGAGGAGGCCGAGCTCTCCAACCAAGAGCCTTAATCAGACCTTTCTCTCTCTCTCTCTCTCTCTTAATATAGAGACTAATAGAGGGAAGAGTTAGCAGAAAGGCTTTGTACCTTTAGGACATTGATCATGAGTAGAAATTAAATTGAAGAAGGTCTAATCAGCTACCATGACAAAATATCTTAGGCATAATAAATGCTAAAAATAAGTGATTAAAGTTTCTAGACCATCGGCATCAGATAAGATAAAACTCACACATTGTTTTAAAGGCTTTGGATATAAAGTTAAAAGTGTCAAACATATTAGTTTTGACATCAATGTATTCACATCTCATTCTGTAATCATTTATAATATGATTTATGAGCTTAAGTAATAATAATAATAATAATAATAATTATAACAATAATAATAACAACAACAACAACAACAACAATAATAATCATAATCGAGCTCATTATAATAATAATAATAGAGCTCATTATAATAATAATAATAATAATAATAGAGCTTACAATAATAATAATAATAATAATAATAACAATAATAATAATAATAACAATAATAAAAAAAAAATAATAATAGAGCTCATTATAATAATAATAATAATAATAATAATAATAATAATAATAATCATAATAACAATAATAATAATAATAATAATAATAATAATAGAATATACATATAATATAATGTTGTTGTTAATAATACATGTAATAATAGTAAGATATCTAATATTAATAATTATTATAGTAATCCTTAATGAATTATTAGGAATATCAAAAATAATATATGTAATAATCGTAATATAGCTATAATCATTATTATTATAATAATAATAATAAAAACACATACAATTTTAAAGCAGATCAATAAGATAATTCCATATCTAATAATAACAATATATACATAATAAATAACATATAAATAACAGTTTTCCCATGATCCAGTTTTAGGGCCAGAGAAGCTATCTCTGGAAAACCTAGAACATGCTCTGCGCTGGGGGGTCGATGGGAGGTGCTGTTGCAATGCCAGGGATGATCTGACTTCCCTCCATCAAACAGAACCAATCGTGCCTGCATGTGACTTCAGACCTGGCCTGATGGCACCTCTGGTCTTGACTGATGCACCACCGATGATAGACCAGTGATCTGAACAATTTTAGCGTTCCATTTTTTAGTAAATCCCACAACATAAAGCCATCAGATTAAGTATGTTACTGATAGACTTATTAAATCCTGGGACCTTTATATCTATAGCTAATCTGAATAACGGAGCCTGTAGCTTTACTGGACTCTCTGCACACGCCGGCATTTCACAGCAAACCTTTAACGTCGCTTTATTCTGTATAAACGCAGCAGGGTCCGAATGAACCCCCATTATAACCGGGCCGTCTGAGAGAGGGCGGTTCAGTGAAACCTTTTCCACTTTAAATGCCCTATCCAGCGCAGAGTATTTTTATAATGTAAAAAATTAGGGCTCGTAACGTGTGCTCAGGCGTTACGCTAAATGGCCTGCCTAATATATTTACCATGGAAGGTAAGCGTGATTTAAATAGCGCCTGAGCTCCTATAAACGTCAAGATCTTCTCAGGCCAGCTGCTTTCTCCTGATTTACCATTACGCGTCCACTTCTCTGACAGTAAAGTCAATTTATTCAACAGAAACACGTCTTATCTAGTTAACAATTACAGCACTAGGACAGACTGACGGCGCCCAGCTGGACATGGGTCCAATTTCCTTTGATTGGTTTTCATAAATAATAATAATAAGCCTTTATTGTAGTTCATTTCAGAGTCAGTATATAAAAAGTGGGCAATGGGGCAAAATCGTATGATATATATATAGAAAGATACTTTCATGGGACAGTGATGATCTGTTACCCCACCACCATGGGGACCTGGTCTTGGGCCCTGGCAGTGCCATCCAGCCAAGTTGGGCATCCTGCAGGGCCGTATCTGAAGGACAGGAGGTCAGATAAGGGCTGGCTAGGCTAGGCTCTGCATGTGCCATGTGACGATGTCGTCCCTGTTAGCCAGAACTTTTCAAACTGTGGCAGCGAACCAAGAAGGCTGGACTTTGGATGTCGACTGCCCAGGTTTAACAAGTAACGACTCTTCCAGGAACCAAAACCACACAAAGGCATATCATCTGGACTTACTGGTGACCAGACTGGGAAAGGTTCCAGAGCCCTGTCCATGGTAGCCTTGACCAGGAGAACTCCTGTGTGGATTTTGCAAGTTCTTTAAATGTTATGGGGTTCCTTTTGTATATGACAGGTCAGGTGGTGTCTCTAAAGTGTCCCAGTGTGAGTAGGTGAGTGTGTGAATGTCTGCTGCAATTGACTGAGGTCCCGTCCTGCTCCTTGTGCCCGCCATGACCGTGTCCCTGGTTGCTCCTCAGATTGGTAGACCAAATGTGAATGTGAAGCGTCATTTAATAAACCAGCAGTCCCCCTGTTCCCGGACTAGTGAGGCATCTCAGGCCGCAGATGGATCTCTTTCTGGCTTAACTGATTTAAGCCATGATTTAATTTAGCAAACCTTGAGGTCACAGAGCCTCAGATTCTTGTCCGTACGCAGACGTTTCACACCGACTGACCAAACAGAGGTCTGACCTTCTGCTGTCCTGACAGCAACCCGAGCACAACCACGACGGCTCAAGAGCTTAAATCTCATTCAATGCCAAACACCAGAACGGAGATGGACGCTTCACCGGGAGTGATGGGAAAGTAAACACGAGCTTTGTCTAGCCAAACGTACACACACACACACACACGCTCACACACACTCTGCAGGATTTGCATATGAAGCGCTCATTAGATTTGCCATCAATGGGAGTCAGAGAGCGAGTTCAAGATTAAGTTCTGTCTGAAGCCTGCTCCTGCTTCTGATTCACATCCCAGACCCCAGTGGACCTCCCAAAATCCAAAGATGATTCCATGCAGAACTTCTACCATATTTATGAGGTTCTTATGAGGTAGAATCCTTTGTTTTACACCAAACCCAGTAAAACTAAGGGTTGCTTCTTAAACACTTTCCAAATAACTGATTTGCCAAAATTTACAAGTGGCCATTTTATGTCTTCAACAGTGACCCTGTTGCCCGTCTGTGAGGGCAAAAACACACTTGTGCCCCCATCCAGCGGCTTCAACAAAGCTTCTGTTGTTTTCATTAGTTATTGCTACAAACAAGGCAAAGCAAGATGTTTTGTTCCCGTCAGGGTCGTGGAATAATCTGGGGTCTGTTCAAGAATTTAAGTGGTGCAGGCAGAGGTATGACTTCCAGTAAAGCTACTTAATGGTTGTTACTGCAGATGTGATTTCAGAACTGAGCAGACCTGGTCAGGGTCGTGAGGAATCCCGGATAAAACATGGTGCAAATGTTAACTTGTACTGATTAGAAGGCCAGTCCACTCCAGTCCAGTCCAGTCCAGTGGAAGGCCGTTCATGCCTGTGTGTCACCCTTGACCATGGTGAGGCTTGAATCAAACTCACTTTGGCTGGAAATGGAGAGAAAGAACACAGTTGGTATGGCTTGAACCCTCAAAGGTCTGATCGACAGTCCAATAACAGCCCAGTAGTCATTAAGCCCTGACTCAACCCACTTGACTCTTAATTTACCATCTCCACTGCACTCTACTGGACCAGTCGTATCACATCATAGGACCAAAAGCCAAGCCCACCGTCTCACCCACTGTCCATGCGAGGATCATATGCACTCCCAGTTTGTCTGAACCCTCCGCTCGGGCTGGTTGACGGAGGGGCAAAACAAGCTGCAATGAGTCACGGAAACGAAAACAGACTGGGAAACACAATCAGCAGTCACCAGGTTACGGCGGCGGCTTTGTGTTTGTGTTCGTTCCTTAAACGAGCGTGCTTTATTTAAGGTTTACGTTTCGGCTTGTTTGACGAGACCGCGGCCGCGTTCTGTCCTTTTATCTCAGGCATCATCCGACCTCCAGATGCTCCATTTACTCGACAGCTGCGTTGTTTATCCAGAGCGGGGCTGGAGGTTTGGGATGGAGGTTGCTCTTCCTTTTGGGCGCCGTGAGCTCAGCCGCCAGATGTTCGAGCGACCTGATGAGGGCGGATGAAATATTATCAACATGGCCTAATGGTGCCTGCAAATGGCAACGTGTTTACTGCGTTGGAGCCAACATTTCCGAAAGAGTTTACACTTTTTAATTGTGCGTTCCTTTGTTTTTGGGAACACTCGCCTTGGCGATTTACAAACACATCCCGGGATGTTCCTGATTATCATCGGCGCACGGTCAAACCTGAGCACGTGGTAAGGAGGTAATGTTCGCGTTATGCGCACAACAGGCAGGAGGACCAATCAGAATCAATCTAAGGTGATGACATCATTCTAAATGACTGGGGTTCATACTGTCCAGTCAGAAAACCAATCAAACCAGTTTCAAAAATCTGTCTGATTCTACAGTAACAAGGCTTTTTGCACAGACAAAGGTGGTTCAGGATCCACCCTGCTCATGGTAATAACATCAGAACAGCCAATAAGCACAGGAAAGCCGTCCGAGCGCCACCTCAACAAAACATAACACCATCCTTAAACGTTTTTGAGATAAAATCCATCGGTTCTCAACACCGTCATTAATCCTCTCTATAATGAACGATGAGGGTTGAAGTCGAGGCCATGTGAGTCTCGAGCCCCAAACTGAATTCACTATTAAAATTAATGTTGCACATTTCCTGTGCAGAAGTGAAACTATGCATCAAGTTTATTTTGGAGAATTCGTCACGTGAACCTGCAGCGCTGACCCCTGAGGCCAGAGATAATTTAGAGATAATTCCAGGGTTTACCTTAGGATAAAGGAAACTTGTGTTAATTGTAGTCATTGAAACAACGATCAGAAAACACAGAAAAATGTTCAATAAAAACACAATTCCATGGAATAATTCATCAATTGTTTAGCTGTAATAACTGGAAATATGGCCACACTGAAACAGATTTAAGATCTAAATAAAGATTTTAGTAGAAATCAATCAATAAGTGATAGCGTTTGAATAAATAGTTATTTATTATACGCACTAATAATAATAATAATCTGTCTTATTTATTGTAAGTACTTTTTTTTACTCTATTTTCTCATTTGTTGGGCTGCATATATTATTTAACTTGTGATTTTAATATTTTTTCATTTTTAGCTTTTTTTTATTTCAGCAATTATTGCAATCTTTGAAAAAAAAAATGGTTTTGTCTATGTTTAATTCTTACATATAACAACTAGTCTGTCCAAGGAGGTTTGGTTCCTGTTTGAGTCCTCTTTTATAACACTCAGGGAGTTTTTCCTTGCCACTATCAGCCCACATTTGCCCAGTTAGGGCTGTGGGCCTGGATATTGACATTTAGAATCAACATAAGGATTGTTCAATGTGAAAAAAGCTCCAATTATTCACGAAAAAATAATTATTAAAAATAACTAATACCATTCCGTTATATATCAATAAACAAATCGATAGATAATTGATAAACGATAGATTGATACTCATATGTTATTTTTATTTATTTGATTTATTTGATATACTATTGTCTTGTTATTTTTAAGTTTTATATTCTCTATTTTATTATACTCGTTATAATATATAATTATATTTGCTTTCATTTATTAGTCTATATTTTAGATTTATTTATTAGTTTGAAATATACAGCTTAAAAAAATTATATATATATATATTTATAATTATTATTATTATAATTATTATAATAATAATAATTATAATAATAATAATTATTACAATAATAATAATTATTATTAACTTAGTTTAATTCTTACATATAACATCGGGGCTGCATAAGGAACTTTGGTCCCTGTTTGAGTCTTGATCCTTACCAAATTTAGGGAGTTTTTCCTTGCCACTGTCACCCCAGGCTTGCTCAGTTAGGGCTTTGTTTGCTAGGTTTTTTTAGTATTTGTGTCTCATGTAACTGAACAGGAACCTCAGATTGAATTTGACAGCTCCATCATTTATCACAGACCACCAGGGTTTGATATAAAAAGCCGTTCTGGAACATTCCTGACGAAAAGGGGCACGTATTTGCTTTTCGTGTGAAATGCTCGATCCGTTCAGCGCTGCAGAAAGTAATACGGAGTGCGTAACAATAAATAAACGTGCAAACACTGTACAGGCTTAGAAAGAGGGCTGTTTGGGAACCCGTCTCTACAGGCTGGAACATATTTAACATTACACAAAAGAACAGGACTGGGTGCAGTTATAAAGAACACAAGAATAATAGCATTTCTGACACTGTTTTCAAAAGTTACACAATATTCACTCTGTATCTGTACGAATAATAAACATAAATGTATGTCTGCAAATCGAATTCCATATTTTTCGCTCCGTTTTGATGAAGCCAACTATGGATCTGCATGAAGCCCAGGATTTGGACCCGGTACTGAGCTATCAAATTGTTGATGCTTTATTTTGATATAGTCATTAAAGAAACGGCGTTACATTTGACATTATTTACAACTTTACCTGCTCATTATTAGATGATTTATTAGTCTACAAATACACTTCATTAGGACTATGCTTATACCTGTGGTAGCCCATTCAGCTCAAGGTGAAACTGTTACCTGAGTTACCTCCCACTGAGGACTCATTTTATAATCTATGTTTTCATCATTTATTTTATTGCTATTTTAAATTGTGTTATTAATTTGTTATTGATTTTTACCTAATTTCGCTATAATTTAAAATACTTTTAAGTATTTATTTTATTAACATCTAGGCCACCCATGGAGGACGGGTCAGCTGTTAAATCTTGGTCCTCCCAAGGTTTCTTCCTTCTACTTTCAGGGAGTTTTTCCTTTCCACTGTCGCCCTAGGTTTGCTCAACTTGGGATTGGCCTTTTAAGATCACATAAGATTATAAAGCTGCTTTGAGAGAATGGTTCATTGTAAAAAAAAAAAAAAAGGCTATAGAAATAAATGTGAATTTAATTTAATGTAATTTAATTAAATGCAAAACATAATTCAGAACATAATTTATTTACATTTACAGCTTTTGGCAGACGCTCTTACAATGTAAGCAATGGTGGGTTAGAAGTCTTGCTGAAGGACCCAACAGTGGCAGCTTGACCGAGGTGGGATCTGAATCCTGGACCTACAGTCACCATACCCAGTATGCATCTCATTTACGCCGTTTCTCTCATTAAAAATCCTAAGTGTAACAACATTTGACAGGAAGCAGTTCAGTGTAACGTGTAGCGCTTCCTCCTCAACGATCATGCAGGATTTGCCCAGACACGCCTCCAGGTTCTGCCAGACTTGATGAGAGCTGGTTACTGACAGCAGTGGAAGTATGTGTGTGTGTTGTATGTTATTTGTGAACTCATCCTGTCTTACATGAAAAACAAGATACACACAAAAATGTCGACATGCCGG
>JAVSBV010079023.1:0-10034 GCA_033117975.1 Parotocinclus spilosoma | reverse complement strand
GTTACAAGACGGGACGTGCTATGTAACATATTAAATGTTTATTAAACCTTTATTGTACGATTTACACGTATAGCGAAAAATACATTTGCAAACAAGTTTTTCAAAACGATCTACAACACAATGTATAGGTACTCAGCATGCGATGCATAATACTGTAAAAAAAACAAGTTCTTACTAAATTCCAGTCAACGTTTGAATAACTTATCCAGTGTGATAGTGAATGGAAATGTTAGGCAAGGACCTGTAGGTGGCAGTAGAGGGCTGGGGAGAAACTCAGAAGTTTCTTCATGGATATTACATACTGGTCACGTTCTTTGGTCCGATTGAGCAGAATTTTGCTCCAAATAAGCGAATAACATTACATGTATATAATAGGATTTGTTTACGTACTTTAGGATTTGGTCCGAATAAGCGGCTGGTCCCATTAACCGCTGGTTTAATTAACTGGATTTGACTGTACTTAATTTGGAAATGTCCCCTCATTTGGGAGCAGTATATTTGGGAGCAAAAGCCACATTAGCTGGACAAGGCAGCTTGTCATTTGTGTTTGGTCTTAATTTTAGTCGGTCGTCTTTATCAGCTTGGGTTAAAGAGCAAACGACACAGAAGAGGCTTTTCCAGTGTTTATATGACCTAAAATCTTTATTTACACGCCAGTTTGTTTTACATAGGCTCACTACAAATTTCATTGGTCTCATTGGTGCCTCTGGCAAGGCCTGTGATCCATACGTACAAATTTCTACTTCTTGTTACCGCTCATCTGATATCTGCTGATGGAGAAAAAGGTAGATGCCCACGAGCTGTGAAGAGGCTCTGTCACCTACAGATCTTTTTTCCAGCCGGCCTGTGTGAAGCGAGAGATTGAAAATGGCTAACAGAACAGAAACAACTCAATAGCACCAACAGCAATGGAAAAAAAGTCTTTATTTGACACAATCTCATGATGCAGAATGGTTTGTTTTAATTAGAAACTTTCTTCTATGGCAGCACAGGGGCTCGGTGGGTAGCACCGCTGCCTAACAGCAATCCCAGGGTGGAGCGGCCTGGGTCCTTTCTGCGTGGAGTCTGCATGTTCTCCCTGTGGGTTTACTCCGGGTACTCCGGTTTCCTCCCAAAGTCCAAAGATAGGCGTGTTCGGTTAATTGGTGTCTCTTAACTGGCATTGACTTGTGTGTGTCTTTGACTGACGTGTGGCATCGCCTCTCGTCAAAGTATTCCCTTGTCGCGTCTTCGTGGGTATGAGCGGACCCTGCATCATCGGGACTTAAACCGCAAGGAAAGAAGACGACGACTCCCACAGGCCAAACACATGTTTGGTTAATTGGTGTCTCTAAAGTGGCCCTTAGTGTGTAACTGTGTGTTTGTGCCCTGCGATGGATTGGGGCCCTATCTAGGGTTGTTCCTGCCCTTGCACCCAGAGTTGCTGGATGGAACCTCATGAAAGATAATGGATGGATTTTCTTCTGCTCAGGGTCATTAAGCTCACTTTGCAGAAGTTTGACTGTGTAAGGGAAGCCAGGTCACTTTGATATATTCAGAAAGATCATAGATGTTTACAGAAGAACTGTGCCAGCTTTAGGCTGACCCGCTGCTGAAACTGCACCATGGTGTACCCTTTAAAAGCCAAAGCTGCCAATGACAAATATTTATTTAATATGAAATATTCTAGCATGTGCCCAAGACTCTCTCCTGACCCCGACTCGGATCCAAGTTGCTGTCCGGCTGAGAGCAATGTTATGTAATGACTTTGGAATATCTTTTTAGGCCGTGCGTTATAAGAGCGATGGGATTCATCTGCAAAGCGTAAAAAGCGGTGTCCTGGCCAGAGTGGTCAGCATCTTGGCCAGTTATGAGAAACCACGGATTGCAGCTTGAGTGATCTACATGTGATTTATTCAGCATAGCAGGAATGGGAAGTCTCCTCCTACAACGGAATGGTGGTAATGGAGCCACAAGTGGTCTATTGCTGAACCAGTACCATATTTGTGGCAACTAAATTGCAGGCATGATCAGAGATCGTGTGTTTTGGCAGCAACCACAAACATGTCACAATTTAACAAAGTGTTCCTTGTTCCTTTTCTGTTCCCTGGGACTCAGCAAGTTTGAAAGAATATTGATCAGACTCCTGGACCTGCTTCAACCTGAATGCTTTGCTGAAATGGTTTTTATGTGGACTTGAGTGTGATCCTGTGTCTGTATTTCTGTCCGGTTATGTCTCTGAGCTCGGTGCCAAAATGGTAATGCTGCTGTGTTTAAGAACATTTAAGTAAAAGTCACTTGAGCAACTTAGTAAAACTGAAAGATCAGATGATGTCAGTAATAAAATCAGTTGAATAATCAGATAATGGTTAAAACTCTACTATCTTACAGAAAGGTGTGGCATAAATGACAAGCTTTATTAGTTACATAATAAGACTGCATTTCAGTCTACTCAATGTTCAGTAGCCACTTTGCTGCATTTAATTCCAGGGTTGCCAGATGCCCTGAAGTGGGACTAGTTGCAGGCCTATATCAAAAATCCTAATAAGAAGTCTCTTTGAAGAAGTGGACCTGGCAACCAGGTCAGGTTGCTCTAACGTGCATGTGCAGACTGACAAATCCAATTGAAATGTCACAAACAGAATACAGGCACTGAAAAATAAGATTACGGAGTTAAAATCCAGCCCTTGGTTGGACCGGTTTACCGTATGGTTTTTTAGGTTGTGCATAAAGTCAGGCAAAACTAGTGCTTTTTACTACTCCAATTTGTTCCACAATTCCATGTGCTTACCTGTAACACTGCCATGGAAATGCAAATTCAGATTTCTAACAGTCTATGGAAAGAATATTTTTGAAAATGTATACAGACGATTCCGGATAATGGGACCACATTGGGACGTGATCGTTTTGGTCCTAGTAACCGGCTGGTCCGATGAAACGAACATGCCCTACGTTAGAAGACGGGACGTGCTATGTAACATATTAAATGTTTATTAAACCTTTATTGTACAATTTACACGTATTGCGAACGTACAAACAAGAACTACTGTTACTTACCAACTTTGTTAATTGAAACACACAATTGTCGTCTTTGCCAAGCCGGCAATTTCCACCAACTGACGCTGAGTAGTGTTTGATGGTTGTTGCTTGATCTTATCCAGGAATTTTGGCAGGGGAGACAAAACACACACAGTTCACTGACTAAAGCGTTTTAATGGAATTCCTTGCACGTGTTGCCGGACACTCGTGTTTACATTTGACTTCAATTCGCCGAAACGCGGAGATGCAGATGCATCCAATAACCACGCTGCTGCCTACTGGGTGCTCCGTTGTGGGAAAGAAAGTGGTGGGCGTGGTCATCTGCCACTGGTTTTGCTCTTGTCAACACAACTTTTCGGATTTCCTGACCTTTTGATAAAAGCATAAAATCTTCTGGAGATCCCAAAAATCCTCCCCTAAATCGCTGATCGCTAGGTGGCTTCTTTTTCTTATTCTTATTTTCTCACATTCTTTGGTCCAATTAGGTGGAATTTTGGTCCAAATAAGCGGAATAACATTACACGTATATATTAGGATTTTTTTGGTACTTTAGGATTTGGTCCGAATAAGCGGCTGGTTCTATTAACCGGATTTGACTGTACAGGCTCAAAATATACTCCATACCACAAGGTGAATTGAGTACAATTAAAAACGTGTATATTTGTTTTTGTCTTGACGTTCCCTCGCCTAGTTTGTTCCGTCACACCTTATACCTGCAGGTGTAAATATTTAGGAGCTGCATGGTATGCTGGTATGCTTTATAATAATTGAACTAAATCTACCCCAAATTAGTTGTTTTTAATTGTTTGGACAGAGCTGTGATCTTGAACACTTGGCAGGCACGGGGGTTAAGGGTTCCTTGCTTAAAGGTACGTCTTCTGATTCATAGTTCAGCACCGTACCCACTTATTACACTCATTACACCCAAATACACTCCTCCTGAATAAGGCTGTGCATGTGCCCCGAATTCAAATGAATCTACAGCCAATTGGTGAATAGCTTCTGTTCTTCTCAAACTGGCACCCAAATAGCCTTAGATGTTACCTTCAGAAAGAATAGGAGCCGTCTCGTTTATATTAGCAGGGTCAGCCTGACACTGGAATGTGGAACCGGTCTGGGTTTTGCTTTGTTCCTCAAATTGGATTACGTAATCTTATTTTCCTGTCCCGCACAAAGTTTGATTGTGTTCATGTTTTTGAGTGCCATATTAGTGACACCCAGACACTTACTCTGCTGATATTATTAAAAAGAAAGAAAAGTGCGGTTATTATAATAACACAGTTATTATAATGAATTTTGCACAATATTTTACAGCACATTTTATTGGATATTTTATTTTGTTATAGTGTTATATGTTTAGTTTTCTTCTTTTTTGGTCTATGTACGTTTGCACTGCTTTTAATCTCATTGTATAAACAGCCATTCTATTCTAGATAAGAAATACACGTTGTATACAAATAAGAGCATATATAAGTTTTTACAGCTAAAGTGAAGTTCTAAAGCCTGTGCTTTCCAATAGTGAAGACCTAAAAGAACTGTACATTAGTCTTAGTAAGTCCCAAAAAATACTGAGGGTAAATTCTTGGGCTTAACTATACAGCCAGAAGTATTTAGACACCCATAGTCATTAATAGCTATCCACACAAGCTCACAGATGGGAAGAAAGCAATTAAATAAAAGCGTTTCTAGTGAGCTTTAATGTTTTAAAGTTGTAAATGGTGTAGCTACATTTTAAGCGTGTAAAAGAGGGTTATTATCGTGCAAGAATTTAAGGCCGCTCTCTGGTTTGGATTCTCTTGCTAAGTGTGCGAGTAAACCAAAGGGAGCTCGCTCTGAATCCTGTAAATCAATTCACCACCGCTGCTGCTGTTACGATTTTGACATGTTAGCGCGGTGGTTTACTGGTCTGCTGGGAAAAACGGTTTCCACCCACAAGCAAACAAAGCAACAAACCGACACGCTACAATGCGTTTCTGATTGGGACGCACCAATGCAGCCATACTCCCATAATCTTGTCAGACCTGGCTTTTATAGAAACAAACGAGTGTCAGGTTATGGATTCGCCGCTCTTTATATGGCTGTGCGCTTATTCAGGACAGGCAGCGTTAAGGAATCTGCAGGTTTATTATCTGGAGAAAAGATAGAGCTGAGGTTGGTTCCTGGTGAATCATTTTCAGCAGCGGCCCAGGGTTGGAAAAATGATCATCTGCCTGATTTAGTACTTTGTAAAGTCGTTTCTTATTTTAATACAGCCGTGAGTCTGTTTGGATTGATCCATACCACATTATTTACCCGCTCTTCATTGCAGAACGGTTTATGTTTGGTCAAATTCCGTAGCGACAGCCAGTGCGGATCGGATTTAGGTCAGGACTCTGACTTGGCCACTCAAGGACATTCACCTTCCTATCTTTGAGCCACCACTTTTTTTTGTACCGACAGGTGAACTACCTTCCCAGTTTTTTAAAGATTTCCATCCCCTTGCTTCACAGTAGGTGTGGTAAATATTTCAGTCTGACCATAAAATCTTTTGGCACATGAGAAGAGGCTTTTTTCTTGCCACCTGCTTTGTATAAAGCTTGTACAATTGTCAGACTCGCCCAACCCTACACAGACAACCCAATCTCAGACTTGTTCGGTTTAATTGACAGTAGAATCTCCGAATTTAAATGCCTTTTCTTTCAATTTTTCATTCTTTCAATCCAGTCCAGGGCAGATGGGCAGGAGCTCGGTTCCCCCTGTGGTCTGTCTCTACATGTGGCTGTAGGAGAACCTCCCTCCCTGTTTTTACAGGTGGTGAGACCTAATTGCTGCAGGGCTAGACATGGTAATGCCTGCAGTGCATTGTGCATGGTTGTTTTCATCTGGTTTTGTGTCAAGATATAAAATCAAATAGTTGTATATGTATATATGTTCCAAAACGAGACAAAGGTAAAGTCTAGAGTTCTCTCCCACACCATCTTCTCATCCCCTCATTCCAAAAGCAACACACAGACGGAATCTTATCCCATCCTTATCAGCAGGTGTGAGATTTTGGTTGGAATGCTTCCCAAATCGAGATGTCCTCTGGAGAAATCTGTCCACCGTCTGATAAGAATGCGAACCTCCCACACTTTTCCTCTTCCTCCCGCATGGGTTGAGTAATGTTCTGAGCACCTGGCGAAACGGACTGTTCCTACAGAAGCTGCTTCTGCAGATGTTTGCAGGAACAATGCAGTGACGGAATACAAAGCTTTCCAGATTAGAGAAGGTTTGCTGTCGTGATACAGCACTAAATGAACAACACAGCGTGTTGGACACGGTTTATGCTAATTTGTGTAGCATAAGAAAACGCAGAAAAGGGGGAGTGTTGCGCCTGTTCATGACCTGTGAAGTAGTCACTCCATTTTAGGAAGCAATTGTATTCCAACTTCATGTAGATTAAAAAAAAACTTGTTAAAAATAAAATAAATTATTTAAATGATATATAAAAATACAATTTAAAATGGTGTGTGTGTGTGTGTGTGTGAGAACATATTATATAAAAAATAAAATTTTAATCATTTTAAATTGTATTTTTTATATAATGGAAGTGTGAATATATTATATAAAAAATACAATTTGAAATGGAGTGAGTGAGAGAAACGTAAATAGTCCATCACTTTACCCTGTAACCACACCATCCTGTCTTCAGATTGCAAACCCAACTCTGAAATGTATAGGTTTTTAAAAAAGTAGTAGAGTAGTGTAAGTACTGTAGATCTGCTGCTTAGTGACTTACAATATGATTCACTTTGTTTAATTCTTCAGATGTATTTAATCTTATGATGATATTATGGACTAATGTTGTATGTTGGAAAACTGGTGAACCTCGCCCCATCCTTGCTTGTGAACGACTGAGCTTTTTCGGTCCCTTTATATCCAGTCATGACCCTCACCTGTGGGCTGTCCCATATTAGTGTTTTTTTTTTTTGTACATTCCTCAACTTTCCCAGTCTTTTGTTGCCCCGTCCCATCTCTTTTTGGACCGTGTTGCAGGCCTCAAATTCCAAATTAGTGCATATTTGCAAAAAGCAATAAAAGTTTATCTGCGTGAACATTAAATATCTTGTCTTTGGATTGGCGCCTTCTAAAGAATGAATTTCTGCCCTGCGGCCAGATTTGAAACCCACAACATCCGTCGAAATCAGGATAAAGTGCTCATGGAAGATTTAATAAATAACACTCGGCCTACACAAATCGGTTTCCGTGTGGCACAGCTGTCCTCAGAGTTCACAGTGCCATTGTTGAAGTTTAGGACATTTTTTTTGGAAGGAGGCGTGTTTGCTCACACAGGAATGTAACAGCAGGCAGTTTGTGCACGCGTCCTGGACAGATTTCCAGTCAGTGGTGTCAAAGCAGTTCTGGAGCCTCTCCGTTGCATCGGATGACGAGGTTCTGATTGTAATACTGCTTGGTTTTCCCCTTTTTAATTCGGTCTGAATCTGTGCCTGCAAGAGGGAGTGATCATTCTTAATGCGAACTTTCTGTTCCACTTATGCACAGGACTCTATTTCGGGAAGCGGCGTT
This sequence comes from Parotocinclus spilosoma, assembly GCA_033117975.1. Classification (NCBI taxonomy): domain Eukaryota; kingdom Metazoa; phylum Chordata; class Actinopteri; order Siluriformes; family Loricariidae; genus Parotocinclus; species Parotocinclus spilosoma. Next base: position 2,471 of record JAVSBV010079023.1, on the reverse strand, counting down.
TAAGAAGACAGGAATTCAAACCTGACATGACGAGAAGTGCAGAGCATGGTGGTTCATCTTAATGTTTAGGATCTGACTAGTTGGGGCTGGTTGTGCATCTCTGATGTCCTGTAATGCCGGACTACGTTAGCCTAGCGATTAAGGTCCTATGGATCTGATGGTCCAGGGTTCAGATCTCACCTTTGCCAAGCTGCCACAGTTGGGATCTTAAGCAAAGGCCCTTAAGCCACCATTGCTTGCATTGTAAGCGCATATCAGTTGTTAGTCGCTTTGGATAGGGGCGTCGGAAAAATGTAGCGCTAACGACGCATGATCCACGGATGTACCGTATGTTGGCATGGCCTTGGGCATGGTCCTGGTCCACTGTCTTTACTTGTTTAATGCCCAAGTGATGCTCTGATAAGGTGCCATCCTGGTACTCGTATTGCTGTATGAGCATTGTCCGGAGAGCCAGGTCTGAGGTCTCACAGAACTAGAAGACCCTCATCAACAAAAAGTCATTGTTCTGTGTCCGTATGCCATGTCCTTCTGAGCTATTGCATATCAATCCTAAAAACGTGAGGCATGAACGACCGCATGACACAAGAAGACCTCAGGGTTGTATTGTGCCAGCTCTCTTGCCTTGCGATCTTAGCCTGTGTAGATGCTTGGATGGATCCCAAAATATCATTGTGGGAACTAAAGACCTCATGGCAAGTTTACACCCACATTTGAGCGCAGACAAACGCAGCTGCAAAAGGTATTGGCTTCCTTGGCTGCACGTCGCCTTACACGTTGGCACATTATTCCCCAATATCTGTGGTTATATCTCAAGATCTCAGAGTACTTATTCCTTACGCTCTAAGGATTATCTGCTTAATGTTCCCAAAGTTTGCACTAAATTTGGTAAGGGCTCCTTCATGTATTTTGCACCCACTTGGAACGCATTGCAGAGCACTGGAGTCTGGAGGAACTTTTTCTCTTGGAGCATTCAAAAATTGAGTGAGGAACCTGGAATCAGCTTCTCGTTCCTGCTCTTGCTTTGTAGGAAAGTTTCGTTATTCAACCCTGTTGATCCGATTGGATTGGTTTCAACGTTTAAACAATTAGACCATAAAACTACAAATCAAACACAAAATATACAATGTTTTAGGCTGCTGTCTTGGCCAGGCTTCCCTTGGAAACGAGATCATTGTGTCTCAACGGGACTGACCTGCTTAAATAAAGGCTAAATCAATTTTTTTAAATGTGAAAAATGGGGGACGAAAGCTAAAGATTTGGATTGCTGCTGCATGTGCAGCACCAAGGCCAGTCCTTAAACTCAGGCTCATACCGGGTGTTCAGGGTGATTAAAGGCTTAAAGTCAGCACCCCATGTCCAGTGGCTGTTTGGTGGCTTGAAAGTGACATGACCTTTATGGGAGTCCCACACATTTGCAGTGACATTAAAAGGGAGCGCTTGACGCACCAACGTTTAACAAGAGTGAATTGTGAATCTGGGGGAACGTTGTGGGGCAAAAGGTAGTACTGGGTGCAGCTCTCACCAATGCTTCCCGTTACCATACGTGTGGATTCCATCTGGATTCGCCAGCTTCCTTTTCACTCCTGATATCTGCCAGTAAGTAAACTCAGTCCCCTTTAGTCACACGGTGGTAACACCTAACCTCCAGAAAAGGATTTCCCAGTCGTGACCGGGTAATGCGAGGTGCACGTGAGATAGAAACGCCTACCTTGGATAACTTTACACACGAGCTCGAGGGCAAAAAGAAACACCTTTACTAATAATAGCTGTGCACTTTTTGGGTGTGTTATGTTTCTGCAAGTTAAAGTTAAAGAAAAGCCAGACATGATTCCTGTTGAACGGCTCAAAGAGCAACCTTAAAGACTTAAGAGATGATTCTGGGCGAGCTCTGTAAATAAGCACGGTGTACTGTTTCAGGCCATCTGGAGACAGGAGCTTGTGAGCACCAGCCCATACTACCACACCACAACACCCCCCCCCCCTCCTTCAAAGGGACTGAGCAATAAATTCTTCCAAGGAATAAATGCATGCACTTCAAATTGCTCCTAGCTCTTTATGTACCCATGTGGAATGTTGCAGGTTTCTGATTGTAAATATTTCACGTCGGCACCGACCACACAGTTTGCTGTGACTGTGTAAGGGCTCGGTGTGACTGGGAACGAGTATGGAAGGCAGAGATGTGTTAATAATAATAATAATAATAATAATAATAATAATAATAATAATAATAATAATAGAGATAAAGAGAGACAGGGAGAGGGACATAGGGAGGGAGAGGGACATGGAGAGACAGAGAGACGGAGACAGGCGGAGAGAGAGAGGGAGGCAGGCGGAGAGACAGACAGAGAGAGAGAGGCAGGCGGAGAGACAGACAGACAGACAGAGAGAGAGAGAGGCAGACGGAGAGACAGACAGATAGAGAGAGGCAGGCGGAGAGACAGACGGACGGAGGCAGCCGGACAGAGAGAGGG
>JAVSBV010079002.1:2500-10034 GCA_033117975.1 Parotocinclus spilosoma | reverse complement strand
AATAAAAGTATGAGATTTAAGGGAAAACACAAAATTGTCTAGGTGACCCCAAACTTTTGAACGGTAGTGTATATAAATTAATTAATTATGAATAAATAATTAATAATAATAATAATAATAATAATCTCAACTTTAGAGCTTAAATCCAAATCCTCATTTATAATTAACACTAAAGAATCTTGACTTAGTGAGAGGATCAGGCCCTTTATGAAGAGCTTTAGCTAACACAATTCACAAAACAATTAAGGTTGCTGCTTTGTTATGCCTGGCATCATTGCTATGGTTACATGTGTATTTGGTGACATAATGCTTGAAGAACTTTGGTCAGAATACCACTTTGGGGCAACAATATGGACATTAAACAGTGAATAGCTGTAAATATTAAAATGGGACTGTGCTGGCCTAGTGGTGTAGGTAAGTAAAATGATAAATAAGTAAATAAGTAAATAAATAAGTGTACCAGTATCCGGGTCACACAGCTGTTCGCAGGGCTCGGTCGTCCTCTGGCCGCAGTAATCTCTCACCCACTGAGACGACGAGTTCGTTTGGTAATAAAGCGTCAATTTAGCCGGATTCAACCAGTTGGACACGTCCAGGTAGCTGCCCATGCTCATCACGAAACTACTGCCTATACACACACACACACACACACACACACACACGACTCTACATTATTAAAGCACCACCATCAGTGGCATGACTGTAGCGTGTAAAGCTCTTGTTGTGTAAAAGTCTCGTCACCTTTCTGTTGCACTAATGTTTTATTTTTAAATCTCTGAATTTATTAATAATGCATTACCATTTGCACACACTTTGACTTTGTTCGCTCACGAAGCTCGGCCTGTAAATATTCACATTCTTTCATTCCGAGCAACTCAGTAGCAGCTCATGGCGGAATGCGCCGCGTTTTGTAACGTTTACCGCCCTCTCTATAAACAGCTCCATTTTCCACTTCTGTGAGCTTCACCCGAGGTCTGACAGGTGCCCCGAATCTGCCCGCCTGAAGAGCCTGAACCTGAGAGCGCCCGGATAGTTTGGCATGGTTAGAAACCGCGTAGCGCCAGGGTGCAGGGCGAAGCGCATTTCTTTCCTCCGTCCGCTACGCTCTACGCTCTTTAGAAGCACCTCAGAGGGTGACCGACCGCGGTTTGACGGCTTGTTCTGATTTGTCAAGGCCCCTCGTCGGTGGGTGAATATTTTTGGCTCAGGTTTCAGGCTCGACAGGAACGACGGGCTTCGTTACGTCTGGGTGAACTCCGGCTTGATCGCTTTACCTGCTCCTTTGAATCTTCTCGTAGCTCTTTATTTGTGCGGCTTAAGTAAACATCGCGAGTCCTGCTGTGTTTTTGCTGTTATGTACAGTCATTTAAAATCGGGACGAGCCGGGACGGAAAATAAAACCATGGTGCGATTTCAAACAGGATTCTGCGGCGCATGATATCACTGAACGCAATTTCGGCCCTAAAAAGCCTATACTGAAATGGGGTGATCTCTCTCCCCTCCCTCAGAACTGTCATTGATAAATATCTGATAGGAGCACATGGGTAAGGGATTTTTATCCAACCTTGATCAAGCTCTACAATACAGAGTTACGTTCACAAATACCTCTTAAAACTTTACCGTACAAAAAACAAACCTCGTGTTATAACCACGCCCACATGCTCCGCCCACTTCTCTGAGGGAGGGGTCGGGCTGGGACCCTAATACCACTCTGAGATGGCCTGGTGTCCCATATGAGTGCCCGGTGTTCTTTGGGCAGGAAAGCAGCGATATAAATAGCAATAACGTATTTAACTCACCGTCGGCGACGAAATGTTCGGGTACGTGCAGCGTGACCTTAACGGTGAGCGGACAGGCGGTGTTTGTCCCGTACACCACGGCTAGTACACACGTACTCACCGTGATGAGCGTCAGCGTGGTTTTGCTCATGGGGCTTTGGGGGCAGCCTGTGGAAAAACAAACAAACAAAGAAAACAGAAATACGTGAACGTAGGGAGCATCCGTGGGAGTGTGTTCGCATCCGGAACACACTCCGTCCCTCTGCTTACGACCCGACCCGACCCGAGTACAGGGTGATCTTTTTTTTCAGTGGTTTACAAACTTATAACGAGGACCCGCTCATCATGTTTAAAAGTAAAAATTAAACGCTGAGCGCTACGGGATTTGATTTAAGCATCTGAACAACATGTCAGTGATTTTTATGTTCTATTATATTCGAATGGTTTATAGAGTTAATATAAAAGCGTGCCCGAGTCGTTAAAAGAGCATGTGTTCGACTTTAATGCGGCTCCGTGAATTAATATAACATAAATCCTCTAAATAGGGACGCAGGCCGTTTTTTCAGGTTTATCGACTTTGACACTCTCATCCGGAAACTCGAACTGTGCGCAGTTCTTCCCTCCACCACGTCCAAATAACCTTGGCTTTTTAATTACTTTTATATGTTCATTTATTGAAGGATGTGACAAGACGCTTCACGAGCGAAACGGTCACGGTTTGCGTAAAAAAAAAAAAAAAATAAGCTGTTGAATAACGACAAGAGGAAGGTTGAGTTCTTTTATGTTGCACGACTACCTGTAAATAAAAGTATAAAAGCAACTGATATTAAGGGGGAGTTTAATAACGTGGACTAACATGTAAAGATAACAACATAAGTCATAGTTCGTTAAAAAAAAAGGTAGGTGGGTAAATTAAAACATATAACGTAACATAAGATACAACCTTTTTTTTTTTTTTTTTTTTTTTTTTTTAAAGTCCAGTATCAGAAAGATTGTGAATTGATCAGACAAGGAAAATGACTGGGAATGTAAGCAGATTTTCATTATAAATAAATAAAAAAAAGAAGCAAAATCAATTGCTTGTGCCAAAAATGCTGCCAGACGCAAATAAACCAATAACCCTTCCAGGAGGTTGAAAGTCAGATAGCACAGAAGTTGTTTTCAGGAACAAGACTTCCAATAAAAACCTGCTCCTCGTCACACGTTTTCTAACAGCGCTCTCCATCCTGTCATCGATTTGTGCTGTGCTCCTAAACTGAAGAGGGGTGATCGCTCTCCCCTCCCTCAGAACCGTCGTTGATCAGTATCTGATAGGAGCACATGGGTAAGGGATTATTTTATCCAAAATTTATCAAGCGTTACGTTCACAAATACCACTTCTAACTTTACTGTACAAAAGAACGAGCCTCGTGTTAAAATCCAGAAGCTCCGCCCACTTTTGTGGGCTCAGAGGCATCTAGGATGGGCCGTCGCCACCGAAACGGGCTGAGACCAGTCAGGATTGGAGAACTTTAATGTCAAAAAAGAAAAAGGAAGACGGGAAGAAATAAGGGAAAAACAGGACAGAGAATAAATGAAATAAAAAGAAATGAAGTAGAAAATGCATAAAAAGGAAAATGGAGAAAGACGTTACAGAGAGTCAAGTTATTAAGAAAAGAACAACACAAAAAGGCAGGACACTGAGTGGTAAACGTTAGTATTAAAAAATAGAAAAAGGAAATAAAAAGGTGACGATACTTTGTAGAAAGAAAAAAAAATAGATAAACATGGTGTGCTTCGGTGTAAAGACGAAAAAATGGAGAATCCTGGCTTTTATGAGGAACAAGTCCTCTGTCACGGTACGGGGTGGGGTCCGGACCCTTGGTAAAGGTCGTTTACGCTTCTGTGATGCAGCATTAATGCAGAAAAGTACACCGAGATCTTAGAGCGACATAAACCGCCCTTCTCCAGGGACGCCTGTGCATTTTACCAAGACAAAACACAAACAAAAGGCATGACTGTGGAAGAAGAGGGTACTGGATCTGGACTGGACCCTCTGCAGTCCTGACCTGTCCCCTATGTGTGAGAATGTGCGGAGGAATTTAGGACAGTGAAAAATGGGACGACGTCGACGTAAACGCTTACCCCGCCTGCCTTTTCCTAATGCGTTACAAGGCTGATTTCGGAAACTGGATGCTTATTAAATAAAACACAGCAGATTTGCAATTAAAGCAAACGTGGTCTACGGTCTTTGCTCACTTGCGTGGCGTTTTGGCAGCGTCAGCATCATCGAAAGCGGTTTCCCCCGCCTTTGTTTCCGTTCGCCGGACTAACGGGGCCGATGTGTATATTTATTATTATCCCGAAGTGTACGTGTGGAATATTAAAGCGGTTCTGCAGCATGCAGGCGATCCGGTGTCAGTAATAAAACTCCCGCTGGTGTCAGTCCATATTCAGCGCTCTATCAGAAGGAACAGAGCCATCGCTCTGATTTATGTCAAGTAAAAGTAATAGCTCCCGGCCCAACCGGGACGGTCCGTCTGCCAGATGAAGGAGAAGCTAAAATGCACCGAGTCTCCTGCAGGATGGATCTTCTGCTGCCATGAGGAATAAAGCTCTGGCAGCCTGCTGATTGATTTTACATAGAGAGGAAAAACAGGCCTTTTTACCCCAACACTTTGAGGGTTTAAATCCCACGACTACCAAATACAATTTCCTCTGAACCAAGGAACCGGACCACGAGTCGACCGCTTTGACCTTGTCCCACTCAGAAACTCAAAATAAAAGCTTCGAATGTACGCCAAACGTATCAGAGATGGTTTATTACGGCTCCCTTTTTGCCGTTTGAAAATGTAAAATGGTATAAAAAGAGACAGAAGATTCTGCGTAAGAAGGCGAGTGCCGTAGATCATCGCGGCAGAATATAATGTTATTCGCGTGCGTTATCGTTTCATTCAAATTTATATCCGATAACATAGCAGTATCAGGTCGTTCATCAGGACCTTCTGAAAAAGACACGCCTCTCCTCCAGATGTAACTCTATAAGCCGTCAGAGCCTCCTCCTAAACATTGTTTTCGACATTTAACGGCGTCGCACGTCGGCGCACGAGTGACGGGACGAGAGACGCTGCTGAACCGAGGACAGAGGGGGGAAAAAAAAAAGGAGGAAAGAAAAAAATAAAAAAACGAGAACAGTTCATTCACACATGAAGTCGAGGCCTGGCGTTTAAATCCCGAGTGGAAAATTGCTTTTAGATCCATTTGATTGAGTCCGACTTCTGCATAAATCAAATTATTCTTTGGAAATGACATCTTTTTAAAAAGATAATAATGTCAAGAGGTTGGGAGGATTAAAAAAAAAAAAAAAAAAAAAAAAAGCAGAAAAGCTCCTTTTTTAAAACTGGCATAAAGTATGAACAGTTACAAGTGTTTTTATCTTTGTATATGAAACGATGGTTTTTACGAGTCCATGTTTTTTTGAAACAACAACAAAAAAAAGAAGAACCTTAAATGCTGGAGAACCAAACCAAAACTACATTACCCACAATTCCAAAATGTCACTTAGGAATAAGAAACATTACTTACAGGGTCGGGGAGCAAACCTGTGACCTACTGCATTACGTCGATAGTAAATTTGGGACCCAAAACGACCTAAGGATTTAATATAAAGTTTTAAGAAACTGATTTATGGGAGATGTGAGCAAAGCATTTTGGGAAGAGTAGTCCAGTGAGGCGTCTGTGACGTTCTAATTTAACGCTGGACCCGTTTATCTTAGCTGGTTCCATAAATGCTTCATTAACGATAAATCTGGCAACCAGACAGTCCAGTTTGGTGGAGAGATTCCTGGATAAACCCTTGCTGTTTGGGGTGTTATCCTGCTCAAAAATACCAGTTGGAAGCCCTGCCATGAGGACATCAAGACAATGTCCAGTACATATCACTGAGCTGTTAGTGTCCCTCGTATCCATACTATGGGCGATGGACTGTCTTAAAGATGGATCCCCGTTTGCTCCGCAAAAATGACTGCATTGCCATTTTGACTTAATAATTAATACAGATTTGTTTGTTAATTGCTTATTTATGGACTGGCGACGGATTATTATTGTTTCCCAAATCAAGGATCAAGGTCAACAGCGAGTTTGGGAGCAGAAGTTCACTAGCTTACCCCTGGCGTTTGTTCTAGAGAACTCGGTTGATGTGTTTAGAGACTTTCTGTTCTCGATCCAAAAGTTTCTTTAACAATCGCTTTATTTTTAATGTTCTTAGACGCTGCTAGAGCTCGGCTCTAGAGGTGAAAACAAACACTCGTATCAATTTGTAGATAACTGTACAAAGGTCAGGTTTTCAGGTTTTGTGCAGTCAGGCTAACGAGAGGCGTTTCACATCCCGGCACTATGCCGAATCCAAAAATAAACGGCTGAATAAGGGACCTGGACCAAAGCGAAGCCGAAAAAAAGGTTATGCACCTATTATTATCCTGGCTCTGTATTCAGGAGCGAGTCAGGCCCGGGGGTGTTGGATCAGCCTCCGGTTAAAATAACGAAAATACAGAGAAAGTGACTGAGGACAAACAGACCTTAGTCACCCTAAGATAAGCAAAACTGGCAGCGCAAAAGAACGCAGCAAGCAGGAAAGTGGACAAAGAATGACATGGATTTAGAAAGCGCTCCCAAAACACTGTGGTATAAATAAGTGCTCGGAGCTCATGAAGAAAGGGAATCCGTATTAAAAGGAAACTAAATGAGGTCCCATGAGCCAGCAGAACGAAAATCCTGTTAACCGTTCTATACTTTGTTCCATTAAAGACGTCCCAGTAGAATGTGCCCGTCCTGTCCCGGGGCAGTCGGTCCCTGAGCTGCCTCATTAATGCCAACAGTGTTAAGTTTTTGTTTGCTTATTCCGTCCGGACCGTCTTGTTTTTCTTTTCTTTTTGTCTTTCCTTTAGTGAAAAGTTAACGATTCAGCTGAAGTCCTCTAATCAATCACCTTCCGTCTGATCAACGTTCCTGTCGTCGGATTAATTAAGCACGTAAATAAATAATACGTAATTAATCTGCACGGATGTGGAAACTCGAATCTGTACCAAGGATCTGGCGTGACGGCTGTCGTTAATCATCGATATTCATCAGTGATGTCATTAACGTTTCAGCATCACATCAGACTCATCAATCACTCACAGCCGTAACACACCTTACAACCGGATCCGAATTTAACACCGATTACATCCAGAAACGACGGGACACGCTTTAGAAGGTGCAGCTGCTAAACTGGTACCACTTCGAAAAACAAACAAACTAACTGAAACATTTCTAATTAAGCTTCACTGATTACATCTTTTTTTTTTTTTTTTTTTTTTACACAAAACACAACAAATAAGTGCAAGAGGAAAATAATCTCTTAATATACGTGACTGTCAGAGTAAAAAAAGAATCAGAATCAAAGAATATCAAAGAATCAGCGAGTCAAAGAATCAACGAGTCAAAGAATCAACGAGTCAAAGAATCAACGAGTCAAAGAATCAGCGAGTCAAAGAATCAGCGAGTCAAAGAATCAAAGTCAAAGAATCAGCGAGACAAAGAATCAGTGAGACAAAGAATCAGTGAGACAAAGAATCAAAGTCAAAGAATCAGCGAGACAAAGAATCAGTGAGACAAAGAATCAAAGTCAAAGAATCAGTGAGTCAAAGAATCAACGAGTCAAAGAATCAACGAGTCAAAGAATCAACGAGTCAAAGAATCAGCGAGACAAAGAATCAACGAGTCAAAGAATCAGTGAG